>JAJKFI010000091.1:3931131-3950825 GCA_029204185.1 Lerista edwardsae
CTCTCTCTCTCTCTCTCTCTCTCTCTCTCTCTCTCTCTCTCTCTCTCCCCATTGTTAAATTCTAACAAAGGATTTTCTTAAGTCAGCAAAACAAACTGGGTATTTGTCAAATGGCAGAGATGTTTCTTTTCATGTACTGCATGTATAAATAATGCAGCTGTCATTCATTGTTAATAACAGTCCATGCTTCTTCGGAGGAAGAAAAGGTGAAGCATTGTGTGTGCACAAACGCACACACACAAACACACAAAGACTGCTAATAGGCCAAGGTGGGATGGCCATCTCAACCATTCTCAGGCATCAACACTGAATGTGTCCAAGTGAGCCCCTTTTTATATGGTGACACCAGTGTGGATTTGAGAAATGACCCAACATGAATGAGGCAAAAGCCCACCTACTCCCGAATTTCTGTTTCCAAGAGTCCCCATCCAGATTCCTCAAGGAACCTCACTAGAGCAAGGCATTAAGTCACCACGCAAGTAAGTCCTTCCTTACTGCTTGTTCTGCAGAATCCCTTAGCCAAAGTTAGACTGCTTCTGAGGATGGAAGTTCATTTAGCCTCATTGAGTAGCCTCAAGTTCATTGAGTAGCCTCATCAAAGATAAAATCCTAAAACACGTAGAGGAACAAGTACTGCTGAAGGAAAGTCAGCATGGCTTCTGTAAGGGTAGTCTTGCCTCATGAACCTTTTGGAATTCTTTGAAAAGGTCAACAGGCTCGTGGATGTGGTTGAACCTCTTGGATTTTCAGAAGGCATTTGACACAGTCCCCCACCAAAGGCTGCTGAAGAAACTTCTCAGTCAGGGAATAAGAGGGCAGGTCCTCTTATGGATTCAGAATTGGTTGAGGGCCAGGAAACAGAGAGTGGGGGGGGTCACTGGGCAATTTTCACAATGGAGAGGTAAAAGCGGAGTGCCCCAGGGATCTGTCTTGGGGCCCGTGCTTTTCAATTTGTTCATAAATGACCTGGAGACAGGGATAAGCAGAGAGGTGGCCACATTTGCGGATGACACAAAACTTTTCTGGGTGGTGAAGACCAGAGGGGATTGTGAAGAGCTCCAGAAGGATCTCTCCAAGTTGGGGGAATGGGTGGCCAAATGGCAGATGCGTTTCAATGTAGACACGTGTAAAGTGATGCACATTGGGGCCAAAAACTAAAACTTCACCTATAGGCTTATGGGTTCTGAGCTGTCTGTGACAGCTCAAGAGAGAGATCTTGGGGTGCTGGTGGACAATTCAATGAAGGTATCGACCCAGTGTGCAGCAGCAATTAAGAAGGCCAATTCCATGCTTGGGGTCATTAAATGGATTGGAAACATATTGAGGATATGGGGTAATTAAAAAAGGGGTTGAGAATAAAACAGCCAATATTATCATGCCATTGTACAAATTGATGGTAAGGCCACACCTGGAATATTGTGTACAGTTCTGGTCGCTGCACCTCAAAAAGGACATAGTGGAGTTGGAAAAGGTGCAGAAGAGAGCAACGAAAATGATTATGGGGCTGGGGCACCTCCCTTATGAAGAAATACTGCAGTGTCTGGGGCTCTTCAGCCTAGAAAAAAGGTGCCTGAGAGGGGACATAATTGAGACATTCAAAATAATGCACGGAAGGGACAGAGTCGATAGAGGGATATTCTTTTCCCTCTCTCAAAACACCAGAACCAGGGGGCATCCACTAAAACTGAGGGTTGGGAGAGTTAAAACAGATAAAAGGAAGTACTTTTTTACCCAGTGGATAGTTAATCTGTGGAACTCTCTGCCACAGGAGGCGGTGATGGCATCTGGTCTAGATGCCTTTAAGAGGGGATTGGACGGATTTCTGGAAGAAAAGTCCATCGTGGGCTATAGGCAATGATGGGTTGTAACCTCCTTACATTAGTAGTAGGCTACTTCAGAGTACTGGGTGCAAGGGAGTGGCAACAGGATGCAAGCATCTTGTTGTCTCATGCCTCCCTGGGGCATCTTGTGGGCCACTGTGAGACACAGGAAGCTGGACTAGATGGGCCTTTGGCCTGATCCAGCAGGGCTCTTCTTATGTTCTTATGTTCTTATTTAATGTTCAGAAAAGAAGTTCACAGAGACCAAAAAGTCCATTGATACAAAACTACCAACCGCAGGGAAAAATATGCATGAGAGGAAAAAGGGAGCAAAAGGAACTGCCATCAATTCACTATATCTTGAGTCAGTGAGTTCCACAAGCTAATGAGGCTTTGTGTGAAGAAAAATTTCTCTTTTCTTTTTTGGAACCCAAAGCAATCTGATTCACTGTAGAATGACTGGTTGAGCTGTTACAGATGGGTAATTCAAATCCTCGCTTCCTCGACGATAGGCAGAAACAGTGAGTTTAGTTGCAGGCATCAAGCGTGGGTGAGATCAGTCATCTGCTGAAATCCAGGAACCATGAAGGGCCACATCATCAATCCCCTCTGGCACCTTTCCTGTTAATATGCATGCGTGTGTGGTTTACGTGCCATCCTTCCCCACTAGCACAGAACCAGCAGGAATCTTTGGTGCCATCTATAGATTTCATAAATATATGCAATTAATTCTGGTTTAACCGGGATTAACCTCATTGCATGTTTTGCAATGTTTAATTGATGCACACGTGCAGATTGTAATGTAGAGTGGGGGTGTGGGGAGACATGAGGAAAAAACAAAAAAGTGGCAATGCACCATCTCTACTGCCCAGGGAAGGATTGTGGTTCAATGGGGATTTTGTACATGGGGAAGATGCCAGGGTCAATCCCTGACATATCCATGTACATCTGGTGATGTGCACCCTGATGATGTGTATAAGCTATTGTCGATCTGTGTGGGACCAATAGATTAATCAATAGAGGGCTTGGCCTGGCCCTTGACTAAGGTTCTAGTCCTTATTTTTAAGCCTCCATTTGTCATTCCTCCAGGAGTAAGGAATTTCTGTGTCCCAGAGCCTGGGGGGTGGGGGTGGATAGCAGCTGAACTCTCCATTAGTTGTCAAAACCCAGAAAATAACAATCTGAACATTTAATTGCGGAGGTGCTCCAAGGAGCCAGAGAGCACTGAGGAGGAAGTACTCCGGTGCTGAGCTCTCCAAGGTGCTGAAGTTGTCTCTTCAAAGCCTGGGGGGAAATGCTTTTGATGGCAGGTGGGGGGGGGGAACAGGGCTCTCCACTGATGTTCGAAGTACTTAATACACAGCTGGGCTGCGGGAACACACAAACCTTCCCATGGCTCCACACCTGCAGAGAGCTGCCAATCAAAGAAGAGTTTGAGACCACCTGCACTGCAGGCCTGCAGATTCCCCATCACGGCCTCCAGGAAGATGGTAAATCTTCCTGGAGGAAGAGGGAGGCCCCTGCCTGAACCTGTTTACCATACGATACTTGTAAAACAGATAAGAACACTATAGCCTGGCTATGTAAGTAGCCACAGCCTCTGGTTGAGCTTTCCCTTGTATGGGAGAGGGGCATAAACAATACAGACCTACAGAGCCACATTGCCCCAGATCTTCCCAGTGTCCTATTTCTTTTTTCACTGGTTTCCCCTACACTTTTCACTGGGAACAAAAACTACCTTGTTGTTTCATTGAAGCTTGGAGGAGCCACCGGGATTCTAGGGGGAGGGCTTTTAGGTCCTCAGGTCAAGACTTCCAAACAGGGGTCGGAGGACAACTAATGATGGCTCTGGAAACCACGTGCTATGAGCCACGGTTAAAAGAGCGTGGTATGCTCAGCCTGGAGAAAACTCTAGGGATACGAAAGCCATCTTCAAGTATCTGAAGGGCAGTCGTGCAGAAGAAGGGGGGGGTTTGGCTCTCTCTGACTCATGATGGCAGAACCAACAGATTGGGACAACAGGGCAGTCGATTTTGCCTGGGCAGGAGGAAGAATTTCCTATCTGTCACAGCTGCCCAGCACTAGAACAGGCAGCCTGATGCAGTTGTAGGGTCTCCCTTGTTTGAAGTGTTCAAGCAGAGACTGCAAAGCCAACTGTTAGGGGTGCTGTAACAGTTACCTGTGCTGGGGTCGACTAGAGGACCTTTAGGGGCTCTTCCAACAGCAGCATTTGATGATTCTAGGAAGATGGAGCTCTGCCAAAAAGCAAAGCACGGCCGCAATGCCACTTCTGACTGCTTCGAAGTCCTGGCAGTCCCCAAGTCTCCAGATCTGTGCTTCGTGCTGACCTTTGCTTCCCCCTGGAATCCCAGCCGTGGCAAGTGGGCTCTGTGGCAGACGGGCCCGCTGGCCCAGAGGGGTCCCCCTCCTTGCTCTTCTAATGAGCTGCGGAGCGCAATATGGAATTAAGACGATCCAAGTTATTAATTGTCTACAACAATTAAGCCTAGATGCTGGGCCCTCAGGCACCTTTGGCTACGTGCGGGAGCCAATTAGAGCCTCATGCATATTGATGGGGCTTAATCCACACGCTGAGAGCATCCGGCCCATCTTTACTTGGCTTCCAAGCAGCAGCAATGGAAAGTTTTCCTCCTTTTTTGCCTGTTAAGCTAACATAAAAGCAAATATTTGATGAGGCTGGGATGAAAGCCGGTGATTCAGGGCTGCCACCGACGCTGGATTTAAGGACTGGGAGCAACAATTGTGGCTTCCTTCCATTTCCCAGAGAAAAATTCTGGCATTTCAAAATCCACTTGCCTTTAAAACCCATTTTCTACCAATGATGCGCTCGAGATTGCATTTCTACCGATGTTGCTCTAACACATCATTGGTAGAAAATACATATGTCAGTTATGGCCCAATCCTGCCTGTGTGGGATGCTGGTGGCTCCTGAAGTTCACCAGCACACTGCATGGTCTGCTGGTCTGCAGAGTGCTGCAAAGAACTGACACTGTTGCAAGCCCCACCTCGCAATGGAGACAGACTGGGGCATGGATCAGGCCAGGATGGGGTGGGATGGGATGGATCTTGGTGGCAGTAGTAGATGCTGAATACCACCATCCCAGCCTGGACATGCTCCCCGCCTATCTTCAGATCTATGCCAGCCAGCATAGATCTGAGGAGTCCCATAGAGACAGTTTACTTACTTCTCCCAGCTAGTTTGGTCCCCGGCAGAGCTGCAGGCTGGCCCTGGATCCAGTTGGAACTGAAGCCCCATTTCCTGTCTGTGTCTTGAAGGAAGAAAAGGCTTCCCTGTGCCTATGCTGTTCCTTCACCTGCTCTGCCCCATATTCGACCCCTTCTGAATTCCAGCTTAATACGAAACAAAACGTATTAATATGACCCTTAATATGAAGGGTCGTTGATCAGAGCCTGGCTCTTCGACAGTCTGGTTCAAGGCTCCCCTGGAGTCTGGGCTGGGCTACAGGCAGCAATCCTGGGAGTCAAAAATCAGCGTGAGACCCAAGACTGGAATTCAACTAGGAGCCAAATGAAGAATAAAGTCTTTTTTTATTATTTTTTCAATGGAAAAACTGGAAATTCTGGGAAAGACTGAAACAAAACTTTGTGAAATTTTTTCTTCTTCTAGAATGAGTGGTTTATTTTATGTATGTTCCCAAGACCATGTTTTAAAATATTGTTGCATCCTTCCTCCAAAACACTCTCTAATGGCTTCGTACAGCATTCGGCAATTACCGTTCTTGTGTGCTGCAGACAAGTGCAACGCTCCCCAGCTACAGACCCCTCCAATTTATGCAGTATGTGGAATAAATTGATCTGTTTTTGGAAACCCGCGAGGCTGTTCTTGGAGGAGTCCCTGCCAGGCTGCTTCTAGCCTTCATCCAGGATGAACTCCAGCCTTGCCTCTTCCTGGCCAGACTCTCAGTATGAATTGATATCTAGAGCTACCTCTTGCCAGGTCTTCCATTGATTCACAGTGCAATCCTAAACTGGAGTTAGGCCATCATAAACTAAGCTAGCAAAGTTTGGCCAGCACAAGGGCCAACGTAAAGCATGTTTGGACCATTCTCGGAGTCAGGGAGGATGGCTCACGTCTGTGTGCTGACCACTCTGACTCCAAGAGTGGTCCAAGCATACTTTACGGTGTCCCTTGCGCTGGCCAAACTTTGCTGGTTTAGCTTATGCCAGCCTAATTCAGTTTAGAATTGTGCCCTCAGTCTAGTTTAGGATCGTCTGCACTGGCTCCAGTAACAGCTCAGGGTTTCAGATAAAGGGTGTTTCCCAGCCCTCCCTGGAGATGCTACCACACAGCCCTCTCCCTTTCCAGCATCCCATATTTTCAATATGGCTGCTCTAGGTGCTTTGCAACCCACCTGAAACTGGCTCGCAACCCACTGATGAGTCCCAACCCACAGTTTGGGAACCATTGTTCTGCAGCATGTCACCAACATTCTCTGTGCCTTAGTTTCTCCCCAGATTTTGGAGGTTGGAATGACCTGGTTTAGTTTCTGGAGGGTAATCAAAACTTTAGGAATCCTTTCAATTGTAATTTGAAAGGTTTTCTGCATTTGGTACAGAGTATTGCATCCCTTATCCAATTTCTCAGCCAATTGTCATTTGCAAAGGATTCTGGGAAAGCCCTCTGATGCTTAAACAGAGATGTAAGGTATAATCACAGCATTCCCGTTTCTCCAGCCAAGTTCAAACAATGATACTGCTTTCTGCATTAGCTTCTCATCAGCCCACGGGCTTTGAAAGGTTCGCCGGTACAGCCGGTTGTTTACTGAAAGGTTTAATTTCACTTCCTCCGAGATTCAGGGAGATTGCTTCTCTCCATCAGCACCCCTTTGACTGTGCCAAGATTGTTGCAATTAAAACAGGGAGGAAGCAAGAAGGGGAAAAAGAAACTTTAATTAGAGTTAAGTGGGGAAATCATTGCAAAAAATGGAGCGAGTGATTCATATTTCATGATGAACAAACTCTGCCAATCACAAGATCTTGACCCTGTAAGTTGTTTTAATTATCCCTTAGGATTATGTTAAATGTTTTCAGGATTCCTTTTTTGCAGCATGTATCATTTCATGTAAAATGTCTATCCTCCCTTAAAAAAAATGCATCACTGTTTTTCTCTCTGGAAAGGCATTGGAAAACAGGAGGTGTAACACTGAGCATTGGGCAATCAGCCAAGACATTCCTCCAGGGTTTTGGCTAACAATGCTTTCTGAGCTGCGGGAATTTCAGAGAAGCCAGTTTAATTTCCTGTGGAGGAGACAGCACTAGAGACTTCTTTAAAGCCACTGAAAACTGGTGACTTTACCACCACATATTGTAGCAGTGAGTTTCACAAGCCGCCTCCTTTGCTTCTGCCTTGCTGGCTTCTGTAGCTTGTAACTGGGTTCAGGCCAATAGGATTGGGCTGTTAGTTATGGAAGCCATCTTGAGTTTTTCCTTTTGGAAACCCAAAGGGCAGGATAAAATTGACGCCTAAATAAAAAAAGAATAGCTAAATTAAAAAACAACCACCCTGCTCTACCTTGCAGGGTTGTTGTGAGGCCCAGAGGCATTGCACGAGTCCTTTTGGAATGTTCTAACAATGCTACTGCAATGCTGGCTATTATGATTATTATTCTCCTACTGCCAAGCAACAGTAAAAACATTGCCATTTCAGAGACCTCCAGTTTTCCAAACAATGTCAGCGCTACGTATTTATCTGACAACTCCAGAGAGATGCTTCCTCTGCTGGGCATATGAATCATCACTCTACATTGAGGAAACAAAGTCTTTTTTCACGGTCTGTGTCACACAGGGAAATGTTCTCTCCCCACTCCAGCTCTCACCTGGTGAAGGTCTTGGAATACATCCATGTTTCATGTTTCTAATCTCTCCTCACCTGAGCAATTGAACAAGGGCTCTGCCTGATGCCGGGTTAGGAACAAAGGCTAGGCTGACAGCTGGAGAAAAATGAGTTCTTTTATGAAGGAAGAAGCTGTGGCTGATGCCCACAGGTGTGACCCAGCCACCCCCCCCCACATCTCTGGCAAAAGGAAGGAACTGCAAGTCCATAAGATCAGAAGGCAAGAAGGGCCATGCTGGGAAAGGCATCCCTCTGGGACTGCCAGATAAAAGAAGTAGCAATGACATTGCTTGAAAAACTGGGAGATCTCTGAAATTACAATACCCATCAGGTCCTTCTTCCTGTAAGGCCAGTGCCCAGCCATTCATCATAACTATATGCATGTCTACTCAGAAGCAAGCCCCACTGAAGTCAATCGGACTTATTCCCATCAAGTAGATATAGGATTGCAATCCCGATCAGATCCAAATCTGCTGCAAGCCGAGAGGCTGAGCTACTAGGTAGTCTCAGTTTGATTATTGCCTCTGCTTCTGAACTCACTTGGCATCCTTGGGCAAGCAATCCTTAACCTCAGTCTTCCCATCTGCAAAATGGGGATAATAGCACAGTACTCACCTTACAGGGTTGTCGTAAGGATGACCACAAGGTAGTACTGAGGAAGCACTCCAGACACTTACAAATGCTAAACCACATTATTGAAAACCTGGCTGAAGAAATACATTTTAACCAACTACTAGAAAATTGGGAGGGAGTAACAGTACACAACTTTCTGGGAAACAATTCCAGAGTCTTGGTGCAGCCACCAAAAAGCCCCTGCTGAGGATGCTTGGCCTTTCTTAGCCTTGCTACAAGCGATTCGTGGACTGAACCATGGATTTTCTGCATGCCCCAGCACTTAGCTAGGACAAGCCCTCCTTGTATTTTGGGTTCCTGCTGCCCAATTAGGAAGTTCTTTGGAAGAAAGAGACAAGGAAAATTGCCTTGCCACCCACTTTCTCCTGCGCTGTCTCAGTTTGTGTTGTTTTCCTCTCCGGAATGTCAAGTTGGATGTGCTGATTTGTAAGCAAATGATGGAACTACAGATACACTGTTTCTTCCTGGGTTTGTCCTTAATCAGGGGATTCAGAATGACAGTTCCCAAGGCAACTGTAAGTCAAGCCATTTTTACGTAGTATATTAAAAAGCAGCAGGGGATTATTAAAGGAAGGTGCAGGGGAGAGAGAGAGAGAGAGAGAGAGAGAGAGAGAGAGAGAGAGAGAGAGAAGGGACTTTCCTGGGCTTGATGCTGCATAACCTTGACATCCCCAGTGGCTTATAGAATGGAAATTCTGAAGCATTATTCTGGGTGTGTTGTGATGTACTAGAGAGGAAGAGTCCTGGGATCATCAAGATGTCAGAACAAGTCCTACAGTCATCAGAGTAGTTAAGACTTACTTGCTAAGGACAGGTAACATGGTCCATATCCAGAAAGACGAGCTCAAAGCTACGGCCTTTCCTGTCACATCAAACCTTTAAAAAATGTGCTTAAAGGTCAAGAAAATCTCCTTTCCTTCCGTCGCTCCTTGCTTTTCCATTCTTCATCCCTATTTTGCCTTTGCCAACCCCAATAAGCTTTGTGATATGAAAGCAGAAAGATCTTGCAAAGGCTCAGTTTCTCTTGCAAGCTTTGCTAAACCTCAGCTGCGACAGTCTTACAAGAAGAGTTTGCATGACCTTAGCTTTTTGGTCAGTACAGCAAGGAAAAAGGAAGTAAAGCTTAGATTGGAATCAAAGACAGACCTAGTAAAATAATGTGACTGAGGCCAACCAGTCCAGAAGCTCTCTACGTCAATTCCGGAGCATAGCTAAATAAGTGCAGGGGGGGGGGTGTAACTGAACTGGACAGCAAGCTTTAGAGGGGCACTAAACTGAGCTTGACACTAGTGGCCAAAATTGTGAAAACTTTGGTGTGTATGAATATTACCATCATGTTATATAGCATACAGCTGCGCCTGGATTCCTAGGTGGCGGTGGTGGCCAGGGGAGCCTTTGCTCAGCTTCAGCTGATTTGCCAACTGCGACCATACCTGAGCTGCGTGGACCTGGCCACAGTGACCCACGCCCTAGTGACATCTTGATTAGATTATTGCAATGTGCTCTACATGGGGCTGCCTCTAAAGACGGTCTGGAAATTACAACTGGTACAGAACGCGGCTGCTCGTGTGGTTGCTGGGGCATATCAGTTTGACTCTGTCGGGCCGTTGCTTTGGCGACTACACTGGCTGCCGGTTCCTTTCCGGGCCCGATTCAAAGTGCTAGTTTTGACCTTTAAAGCCCTTTACGGCTCGGGCCCGGGGTATTTGAGGGACCGCCTCCTTCCATACAATCCTACCCGTGCTCTGAGGTCATCTGGGGGGGGCCCTTTTGACTGTGCCACCACCAGGAGAGGTGAGGGGATGGCAGCCAGGGATAGGGCCTTCTCGGCGGTGGCCCCCCCCGACTTTGGAATACCCTCCCCTTAGAACTAAGAACTGCTCCCTCTTTGACAACATTTCGGCGGGGATTGAAGACCTTCCTATTCCAAGAAGCTTTTAATTGTTGACAAGCTGGCTGGTTTTTATACTCACTCTATATATTTTAGGAGCCACGGGGTTGGCTGTTTAAATTTTTAAATTTTAAATGTTAATTATTTTAATACTGTTTTTTAATTATCGTTTTTAATTCTCAAATATTGTAATTGTATTGTATTTTTGTTGTTGTAAGCCGCCTTGGGTGCCTATGGGGCAGAAAGGTGGGGTATAAATTGAATGAATGAATGAATGCATTTGATGCGGAATTTAATGCAGAATGCAGTGAAACAAGCCAGAGTGTCATCTCTTCATTCCATCAAAAGTTATGATAAAAAACCCCAAGAAAATGGAAATACAACTGTGATGTCACTTCCTGTTGTGACGTCACCTCCGGGGCATCATTTTGCCCTCTGCACCAAGCTACACTTTCATTAGCTCTGCCAGCAGGTCAATACAATATAGGTTAAGAAAGGCCGGTAATGGGAACGTTGCCAAGGTTTGTGCCGTTTCCCACCCGGCTTTCCACTTTCCTTGAATTCCATTCTAACTAGAGGAATTTCTAGAACGAATTCTCAGTTTGGAAGATGCACAGCTGGACAAGCCTCCTTTGATGTGGCTGACCTGCACGGGTGCGATGGCGCACCACAGCAGAGACTCCACGGACACCGTGGCCTCCGGCTTCGTTCGGGGCAGTGCCTTTCATGATGCAGGCCTTCTCCCATCGGTGGGGCAGCAGAAGTCACATAGCACAGAAATAATTAAACACTGCAAAAATCGGTGCAAGTGCATAAGAATTCCTCCTGCTTCAGAGCCACTTCAGAAGCGAGCACACACACGATGCAGAATGAGGGAACCCGGAGTGAAACTGAGAGCGGGAGAATTTCAGTCGCTTCCTCACCGTCTTACTGATATGCCTGTGCACTGATGCTCAAATGATTTCACTTGTTCTCCCTTGCTCAGCCTTGTGCCCAGAATGCCTTCCCCAAATCCCTGCAGGATCCTTCCTTCCAATCCCTCCTCAAGACACACTCTTTCCCTAATGCCTTTAGTCCGTTTATCTGACCACCGCACTGAATCCTCGGTGCGCTTGCAGGAAATAATAACAGATTCTTCTCCTCTTTATCCGGTCACCAACACCACCTTTCCTCTGTCATCTCCCTCGTGCCTGTTTCTAGACTGGGAGCCCACTGGGGCAGTGCCCTGCCCTTTCATCCATGGCAAACCTCTCCATATACTGGGGGTGCTCTATAGATACTAATCTCCATGGTTAAAAGCCATTTTCTACCAAGGGTACGTTACAGCAACACTGGTAGAAATGCCATCTCCAGCGCATCATTGGCAGAGAATATTAAATCGCACTGGGACAGCCTTTGTGCGGCTCCCACTCAGGGCACATGTGCTCCAGGATAGTGAAGAGGAGAAGCCAGGACTGAACAAAGCGCTGCAGCAGGCTGCACATGTGCAGGGGATGCGCACAATTCGGAAATCAAAAACGGGCTAGTGCACCATTTGGAAACGAGGTCAGAGCACCAAATCTGCACCGTCAAAATCCGGGGAGGAACTGAACCGAGGCAAATGTCAGAAGCCCCCTGTGCAACTGGGCCACGCGCAGAGGGCTTTTGCATGATGTGTCGCTTGGCAAAGCTTCTGCCCTCCCCTCTTTTGCAGGAGCCCTAATTACCTCCCGTTTGCTTAATGTCCCCCGACCACCCCAGTCTTGCTGGGATCCATCTTCTCTGAAGTGCAGGCAAACAGCCCCCGGTGAAACGTCGTGCTGAGGCCCGGATCATGTTTGTCATAAACAAGCAACAAAGAGGAAGATGAGAACAAAGGGAAGAGGGGAAGGAGAGAAGAGGAATCGGGGAGAGAAACCGAGTAGCCCGAGACCGCGGAAATCAAATAGAAGAGGCTGGAGAGAGACCCATTAATTTCCCAGTGTTTGCTCTGGGATTTTAACAACAAGTCACTGTGTCGATGGTTTATCTGGCTTCTTCAGCTGTGAAACGCATTTGCTCCAGCATTTCCCAGGCTTTAGAGATTTGCCAGGGAGCTGCAGATGAAGCCGGAGGCTCGGCAAACAGAGATAGCGGCCGTGGCATCATACATCACCCTCCGGGGGAAGGCGTCCCTTTCAGGCCTGCCCATGGGTGAAATTACATTATATTCTGCTTGGATAATTGGATGTCATCTACCACCCGACTTGTTAGGAGATGCGGTTTCCGCTCCTTGCCCGGACTGTTAGCGGCAGCCTTGAGGCACTGGAGACAAGGCGGCAAGGCTCCAAAGAGGCAGCCTGGAGCAGCCCAGGGCCACTGCACCGGGGGGGGGGGCGCTCTTGACTGGAGGAGACTCTTCTCCCAGGTGCAAATCTGCGGAGGGTGCAGGCACCAGCAAGGATGCTGCAGACGAGTCTCTGCCCTGCCAAGGACTGTTCGGACCAGATGCAAGTGAAATGAGCTGCAAAATCTGATTGTTGGTGGCGGGGAGGGCTGGCTTCATTTCTGGGGTAGCCCTGGGAGTTAGTCCGCATCATGGCTAGACTAGCCCAGAGTCTGCCACAGTAGAAGCACTGACATACCGGGGGCGGGGACGACGACAAATGCCCTGGGTGCCACTTGGGGGGGACGACAGCACCTTGACCCCCTTCCCCGTCACTGCCCATTTTTTAACCTTTTGTTTATTCCTTTTTTTTTTTTTTGCTCTTCCCCTTTTCTTAACTGCCCACCTCCACAATTAGAGGCTTTCCAAGGGCCAGGGAGGTTGCAGAGAACCTGGGAGGCCTAAAAACATCCTGGTTTGAATGGGCGTGAATGTGCCCTTGCCCTGGGGGAGGCCCCTGAGCACTCCCAGGTGTCACTGGATACAGCACAGACCTGCCAGCGCCCCTGTTCCAGCGCAGCTTAGGACTGTGCTCTGAAACCCAGTTCTCTACGTCCAATTAAGCAGCAGGGCTGTCCATTTTAGCATACCGTTGCACCTTAAAAAATGGTGATGTATGATCAGTTAAAAAGTAGATTCATTGTGCCTTGACTTGATTTATCCTCTGCCTTTTGAACCATCCATCATAGAACTAAATTGAAATATATTTGCATATCATCTGAAGCTCAGCAGAGGCTCATTTTTTGGGGGGGTGGGGTGGGGTGATATTATATATTATTCATCTTGCAATATTTATATGCCACTTTTCAACAACAACAATTCACACAACGGTGTAGGCAGTGAATGTCTTGAAGGATGCGTTGGTGCTGAACCGAAGGGAGAGTGAGACCATCTTGCAGGTTAAAAGGGGCAGGGTGCATCCAGGCCTTGTTCAAAGGGAAGAGCTGTGCCAATGTTGTACCTCTCAGCCCGCAGTGCAATGGCCAGCAGAAGTAACAAGCCTCTCAAAATGGAAGTGTGATTTATTTAACATGGCAACCTGCAGCCGGGCAGTCTGGATTCTTGACTGGGGTCATCCTTCCCACCCACCATGTCAGAGCACTTCTCCCTCCTTCTTCCAGGCACCAGCTGTTCCGCCAAATCCCATCCTGCAACGGAGAACTTAAAGTTAGGGAAGACAAGTGTTCCACCAAATTCCCTGCCAGGCCTCCCCAAGGGCCTCAATGCCCACATTTGGCTAACTAGTTTCCCCACAGAGCAGCCTCAGAGAGAGGACAGAGGGAGGGGGTTCAGTCACCCACTGGGCCTCCTCTCTTTCAGCAGCTTTTGTTTGGGATCACTCGCTGGTCAGCCTCCTCCAGCCTGCCCCCATCACTGGCTTAGCTCAAAATACCCCACCACCAAACAATAGGCAGTCAGCTTGTCCCAGCTACAACTGCCTCCTCCACTGGTGGCTCCAGGGGCGTGGCAGCCAAACAACTGTTCCCCACAGTCATTCCCCACGATGAGCTTACTTTAGCCAACTGTCTTTCCTTCAGTCCTTCCAACAGGCAGTCAGTCCAGGCAGGCAGGCCATCCAGCACTCCACCCCAGGTACCATCCTCCAGTACCTATACAGCTTCTCCCTTCCAGCACCAACCCAGGTGCCTTCCCAGGACCTTCCCAGGTCCCATCCCAGATTCCCTTCTCCCTCTGCTGCCTCCAGCTTTATACTGAGGCCAGCCAATCCATGTCTGTTGCTGGGCAGACTCTAATGTCAGCCACGCCCATCTGCACCTGTGCTGGCCTCCCAGAGAGCCTCAACAGCCTACAGCTGTGCTCCCCAGGTTTGCAAAACCTTCTGAGATTAACCCTATAATCTGGGACAAGGGGCCATTGCTGATACCACTCCCTATCCTCTGGCTATCTCCTGTCTTTTCCAATACACCAGCAAATCTCCCAGCTAAAACCTACTTCCTGCTGCCCCTCGAGCCAACACCCACATCCTGTGCCCTGCCTGGTTCATGGGAGCTTCCTGCTTCTTCCCTACATTTTCACGGCTGTGATAATTCTGAGGAAATGTCTTTGTGACTGTTAACAGAGCCAGTTCCCCCAGTACCATCCTCTTTGGGAGTGTGGTTGGGGCAACCCAGGGAGCAGGGTGAAAACAGCCAGGCTTCAGCCTCTGGACCAGATCCTGATCTGCATCCCTGGCCTGGGAAGCTCTGATTTGGCTGCTCAGGGTTGCACCACCAATTTCGGTGCTGCAGCTCCAAATACCCACATCTGGGTCACTGCACATTGCACGCCTTGCTCAGTCCAGCCCAAGGCCTGCCTGACAGCTTTCCACAAGGCCCCTTGCACAGCTGCCTCCCACATCTCAGCAATGTGGGCCTCCCCTCAATGGAGCTGGAACGCCTTTCTCCTTTGCACAGCTGTGGGTCTAAAAAAGACGGTTTGTGCATGGAGATTTCTGCCAGATATTTAGGCTCAATGTTTTTAAAAACAACAAGCCTAAACCTTTTTCTGCCTGGCCGGCAGTGCGGTGTGCCTTATCAATCGTCAGCAATTTTAGCACCAGTGCCCTGAGATGCTCCTCTCAGCCCCATCCATTCTCCCCACTCTCCCCTGAAAGTCTCTTGACCAGACCCCTCCCACCCACCCCCGCCACTCTCTGGCCCATTCCCTCAACCCCTCCCACCCCTGAATTTCAGCCCTTGACGGCGCCCATGCAAACCCGAAAGGTGGCCTTGTGCGCAGGTGTGTGTGCCAGGCTTTTCCAGGGCATCCTGGCAAGCGCTCAGTCCCCGTCCCCCCCCAGTTCTGGAGGAAGTATTTGTCTTTATTGAAATAATCTTTGCTCAGGCCTGCTGGTTATTGAACCGTCGTAGCCCAGTGGCTTTGTTCAATATCAACTTTTCATGCTGAATAATTAGAGACGGAGAGGGGAGGTTTCATTGAATAAGTGTTTAATGTCACATACGATTAGGAGGCAGGGAGGCGGCGCTAGAAGGCCAGGCTGCCAGGGCTGCCGTGGGGTAATCGGGGCGAGGGATGTCACTGGACTCCGTCATTCCAGGCCGGGGGGGGGACAAATCTCGGCAAGTGCCATTTACCTGCATTCCTCCCTCACCACCCTAGTCTGCATTCACTCCCTCTTTCATTTGCCCCAGTTCCTTGGGGGCAGGGACTTATCGAGCCCTGCAACATGCTGTGTTGTCAAAATAAGCAAACATGCATCCGGCATCGTTTTCTTGATTAATCCAGGATACAGAGGTGTAGGGAAGCCTGAGAGTGGGGATAGGGGGCAGTGATGCTCCTAGGCAGGTGGGGAACATGATGAAATCCTGAAGCAACCCTAGTCACAGGGAAGGGGGGAGGGAGGGAGACAGAGCAATAAATATGCATGAGCAATGGGGAAGATAGACAGATCTCTCCCCCCCCCCAAGTAGCTAACTCTCTTCTCCTCTGACATTAATCGGAAGCCCTCTGCTGTCAATTATTGACTGATCAGCCTCCAACCAGTGGGCCTTCCCACCACACTCCCCACGGATGTACCTCTACCACAAAACCGGAAAGCAGTTGCCACCCTCTGGCCATTCCTGCCAGTTTGCCACACAGGCCAAGCTGGCATCTGGTGGGGCTTTTGTGCAAGAGCCATTTCTGACCGCAAAGGACTATCACCATCGCTGGATTTCGGCACCCAAGCCCATCTTCCATCATGGTTAATATTTAATTTCTCATTAAACAAATGGGGAAGTCTTTTGGGCTTGTTAATTTCAGTGCTGCACCATGGGCTGTGGGCGGGGGGGACGGGACAGGCTGGGTGTGGCGGGGGGGGGGGGGGGGCCCGCGAGATGCTGTCAAACAGTGGCAAAGAAAGAGCTATTTTTCAAGATGCTTGCAATTTCCACAGACGGCAAAGCCCTTATGAAGAACAACTCAAAGTAATGGGGAATCAAATAGCAAGCTTTTGCCCCAGTGCTAGGTTTGGGGTTTTGTTAACTTAACAAAGTTAAGCAAGAAGTTTCAGGTTAGCAGCAGGTGACAAACTAAGCAACCGCATGGAGGAGGCAGTTAATGATGGCTGGACTGGGAGAATCGATGGATTCTGACAGTGTGGTGACAGATTGGCGAGAGGGACAGATTTAATATCCTCGTGTTATCCCTCCCCAGCCCAGGGGCCCAGGAATTGATTGCATACATTAGAGTTCCACTGCACTCAACACTTCTTCTAAGGGTGTCGTGTCTTCACTCGAGCTCCTCTCAGCATTGATTCCTATGCCGGTAAAATCTGCCTTTGCATTGTCCTTCCAAGAGCTGATGAGCCAGCAGGAAGGCGGAAGATCAGAGGCATAACACACTGCCCCAGCACCTGAAACAGGGATGTCACAAAATCATGTGACATCATGACGTCACAGGAGCAGTTCTGCGTTGGCTTCTGTCCCCTCCATTCCTCCTCCTGTGGAAGCTCCCCATGGAGAAGGAATAGGGGGCACAAAGCCATCAGCACCGCCTCCTAAATTAGGGCGGGAGCCTGCAGGGCAGTCACGTGCCCCCCCCTTGGCATTGTACCTGGGCAGATGCCCCACAGGCTCCACCCTGCAAAAGATCAGGCTCCTTGCTTATCCCCCTTCTCTGTGTGGCAAGCAGGTTGCAACTATTCAGCTGAGTTAGGACCAAAGACCGGGGAAGGGTCCTTAGGAAGGGTCACAACTGGAGCCACAGCCAAAGTCGAGCAATCATGCCCCTAGCGATGGCTGCTTCTTGCTCTTCCAAAATAAAGGCCAGTTCTAGAAGCACACTCCAAATGGACCTGTTCTTTGAGAGGGAGTGCCACACTCTCAAGGAGAGAGGGGATCCCTAGCCTGAATTCAGAGAGCCTATCGATCATCAGCATCTCTGCCTTGCCTGGGTTATACCCTGCCCATCGATGCCGTCTCAACCTGCCCAGCCCCCCAGCCCTGAAATCTGTGTCTGCTGCTGTCCACCTTGCCATTGATAGAGATCCATTTGGCAGGATCCAGAGACAGGGTCTTCTCGGTGGCAGCCCCACGGCGGCTTTCCAAAGAGATCTGTGCAGTCCTCTCCCTTGTCGCTTAAAAAAAAACCCTAGCTAAATATGTTTTTTTTAATTATTATTTTGCAAAGCAATCCAGGCTCTTTGACTGACTGCTCTGCCCTGGTTCTGCCGCTGAGAACGAGCTGTCTTGTCATCCGCCTGCTTTCATCGCCCGTGCCATTCTCTCTTGCTTTTTGATGTTGTTTGGAAAGTGGCTTAGAACTCGGAGGCAGGCAAATGAAAAAAGAGAAACTCAGGCCCAAGCTGCGGCACCTCTAAAACGACGGCCTCCCCCCCCCCCCCCCGCAGAACCGACAGGAAAGGGAAAAGACCTGATGTTGTGCATTTTTAAAGAAAGGGGCAGTTACAAGGAAACGGGAGGATTTAGATTAGAAAGGGCAAGATTAAAAGGGTTTTTGCTATATTACTCGCCATTTAGATTTAAATTCCACCCTATCTCGAAAGCTCAGGGAGGATTACACCAGTTCCTTATGTCAGTCATCTGCTCTGGCTGTGACACAGCAAAAGGACAAGCAGCCACTTGCTATTCCTCTTCTCCAGCCAGGCCAGTGGGCTCAGGGGCTGTTTCTGCCCCACCAACCACCCCAAAAGTCACTGTAGGCAGGAGTGGCTCTGCAGCTGGGATCTGGCCCAAGCTGGGGGTCTTTTGGAGGGCACCGAATGCTCCCCACCATCACCTGGCAAGCCAGCCACAGCCCAATGGGAAAGCTTTGCAGGAGGCTGTGGGGACCAGAGGCAGCACTGTTATCAATACAATCATGAAGTTGGGGTGACACAGTGAGCTCTCGCACTGGGTGACATGAACACCAGTTGCACCTGAGCAAAGTAAGGATGCATGCAGGAGGGCCCTGGGTTCAAATGCTGCCTTGTGCGTGGAGGGCAAGATGCTTCCAGTCAGAGGAGATGGCACCATGGACAGACTCAGTAAAATGTGCGGCTTCCAGTTTCTTTCCAAGGTACAGCTGGAAAAGAGCACAGCAGGCAGCCTAACCTGTCCCCAAGGACCACAGTTCTTACATCTTGTGCTACAGTTCGGCGAGAAGAGAATCCGGTCTCTCGAAAAAAGCACTTGGAAAGCCTGCTCGGGGACCTGGGATCTGCTGTGTTCCCAGAGCCCTTCACCCCTCGGCTCTAGCGATTAAGGGAACAGGACCCTCATGCAAGGTTAATCCTCCCGGCCTTTTAGGATTCATCACCAGCAATAATTAGGTCTCGGGAGGCTCCAGTCTACACGAGCGACCTCCATAGGGGACGGTATTAGCACGCTGGCTCTGCTGGTGGCTGAAATATTAATGGCAACGTGTAATTACCCACCTCCAAGTCATTGGGTTGGCGTATAGAAATATGTTTCAGCTCTGAGAAGCAGGGCAACAGGGAGGGGGAGGAGCCAATGTGCCTGGAGGGGCCAGCTGTAAAAGGAGAGCTCCGCTGGAGGGGGGGGCACAAGCAGCATCTACCAGGCACCAATCACAGCTACTTTCCCAGGGTAGTGGAGTCCGTAGCAGCACCTATGCATGGTTAACAAGCAATATCCTCGCAGGTTGCAATCTGCATTGGGGGTTATGATCTACATGCAGGTTGCCTGCAAATCCTCAGACAGAGCCGATGAAGGCAGAAGCGGCTGGCTGGGAGATGAACACAAAAAGATCCACGAGGAATGGACCAGATTGCAAAGGATGTCAGGCCAGGAGGAGGCTGATACCCTCCCTCCAAAGGATAGATTCTGAAGAACTGAAGTCCAAGCGAAAACACTGAGCTAAGGAGGGCTGAGTCAGGCCATTTACCCACCCCTTCCTTCTGGTCTTGTCCTCCAGTTCTCATCCCTTCTGACTCTTCCTCTCTTTGGTCTGTAAGCCTGAAGCTAGGGATCAGGGCCTCACTTCCAGGGGCGTCCAGCGCCCGCCATGCAACTATACATGGTTGTGCATGCATGCAACGATGTTGCATTTTGCCGTGCATCGTGTGTTGTGGAGAGATTGGTTTTCGCTGGGGACTATGGGATTGGAGGA
>JAJKFI010000091.1:3970825-3981093 GCA_029204185.1 Lerista edwardsae
TCCCCAATCCCATAGTCCTTAGCAAAAACCACTCTCTCCACGACATCGGGAGAGTTAAAACAGATAAAAGGAAGTACTTTTTAACCCAGTGGGTAGTTAATCTGTGGAACTCTTTGCCACAGGAGGTGGTGATGTCATCTGGTCTAGATGCCTTTAAGAGGGGATTGGACGGATTTCTGGAAGAAAAGTCCATCGTGGGCTATAGGTCATGATGGATTGTGCAACCTCCTTACATAAGTAGTAGGCTACTTCAGAGTACCGGGTACAAGGGAGTGGCAACAGAATCCAAGCATCTTGTTGTCTCATGCCTCCCTGGGGCACCTGGTGGGCCGCTGTGAGATACAGGAAGCTGGACTAGATGGGCCTTTGGCCTGATCCAGCAGGGCTCTTCTTATGTTCTTATGAGGATGCAGTCCTAACTTAGAGTTAGGTCAGCACAGTTAGGCCAACAAAGTTTGGCTGGCACAAGGGACACTGTAAAGTATGTTTGGACCATTCTCAGAGTCAGAGAGGCCAGAACACAAATGCGCACCATCCCCCTGACTCTGTGGGTGTTCCAAACAAAAGTGTTTTTGGTGGCCCTTGTGCCAGCCAAACTTTGCTGGCCTAACTGTGCAGGCCTAACTCCAGGTTAGGATTGCGTTTTGAGATGTAGAAACCAAATGGGAAGATGTGAATCTGGGAGAAAGAGAAAGAGAACAAGAAAAGCTGAACTGGCTGTTCTAGGTGGACACCTCCCACCTCCTCTGCAGCTTAAAAGTATAATGCTTATTCAGAAATAAAACCCACCCACCGAGTCCAGGGGGATTTCCTCCTAGGAAGATTGGCATGCTTTGTTACAAGATTCCCCTTGTAATACTACTACTATTAAATAGGTAATAAGAAATGTAGGAATTGTGTTACCCACAAAGAAGCCCCCTGTGTGCCTATTCCAGGAGGAGGCCGTCTTCGTTTTTCGCGACAAAGAATATTGTTCTGCTGCAGGTTTATTGTGCCGTCACCTTTCATGGGGGCTTCAGCAAATGCTCTCTCCCAGATCAGGGCACACTGATTCAATCCCGTGGAATGACCAAGGACTTAGCAGAGACGGTGGTAACAATCCAGGAGGTAAAGCCGCAGGCCGGATGCCATGGCACTTCCCACCCCCCTTCGGGGTCCTGGGGGAGAGGCTGTAATCCAGTTTGCCATAATCATTCCAGACAAGCAGAGCAGAAAAGCCAAACAAAGGAAATGAGAAATCAGAGATGGAAACCAGGAGGTTGGGGCAGGCCGTTGTTTTGGTGGGTGGCATTCAGAAGGAAGCTGCCAGCATGGGGTGTGGTGGCTGAAGATAGTCTAGATAGCTTTTTGGAAAGGATTGAAGACATTCATGAAGGATGGGACTGCCCAGGTGTATTCGCCAACACAGCTGAATGCAACATCCTTTGTATACCTCTGAATGCCAGTTTCTGGGCAGCAACGGCAAGAGAGAGGGGAAGAGTATCTGTTTCCCAAGCTGGTGACTGCCACAAACAGGATACAGGAGTGATGTTTCATTTGATCCATGAGGGCTGTCCTTTTGTGATGAGATGGATCTACCAGCAACCAGGAGCCTCCAGGGAAAGAAGCAGGATATCTGGATGCCAGGTGCTGGCTGCAAAGAACTGAGAAAAGCTGTTGCCTTGGGATGCTCACAAGCTGGGCATGAGGCCAGTAGCCCTTTTCTCCATTTGTTTGCCACTTAGGTAGGGGTATCCTGCCTCTGAACATGGAGTTTCCCGCCACTTCTCCCAGTTGATAACTGCTGGTGGATCCACCTAAGAAGAGCTCTGCTGGAACTGGCCAATGGTTTCCTCTTTCCCAGCATCCTGTTTCCAACAGAGGGCAGCAAGAAGGTCATGGTTAGCCCAGAAGCAGGGCATGAATGCCAGCTCAAGGGTTTGATCCAACTCAGACAATGCTTTGCTTAGGAACAGTTCCATGCTCATCATCCTTCTGCCTTCTTCCCATTTCAGCCTCACCTACAGAATGACAAGACTGTTTCTCAAATGCTGATCCACCACCTCAGAGGCAGGTGAGCTCAGAAATATCTGCTTGCTCAGGTAAGATTAGTCAAGGTGATGGGAGGTTGGGGGAATCTTATCTCGCGATCCTCTGAAAATCCCAGGGAGTTACAAGAGATTCAACCAATTAAGCCTACCCGGATTTTGATGATCAAAAGAACGGCTTCTCATCAGCTGTGCTTAGACAGGAAATCCTCTTGAAATCCCCAGAAGACAAGAGGTCTGAATTCTATCTTCCTGGATGAACGTGTCTTTATTTTTATCATCTACCCAGGAGTTAAGGATAAAAACCTGAAGAGTGCAATTAATCCAGTCTCCCTCAGCCCTTCTACCCCCAAGGCATTGCCAGATCTGTCCCTTTGGTGACACATCAGCAGTCAGCAGTTCAATAGCCACAGAACCCTGGGGACCAAATTACAATCCTTTCCCCTAACTGAAGTGGGGAGAAAAATTGTGGTCAATTCTATCCAATTTTCCAGCGCTGGTGTAGCTGCACCACCCAGATGTACATTGCATCCTGTGATATGGGGAAGCATCCCCAGAGACCTCCTCAAGGGAACATTTGCTCCCTTACTTCAGGGCTGCATTGTGCTGGAATGTTAGATAGGATTGTGCCCTTAGGCCTGCTTCTAAAGGATGCGCACGCAATCAGGGTTCCATAATCTGGGCCCAAACAATCAGGGTTTCTCTGTTCTCCACATTCGGAAAAGGCAGAAATGAGGGCAGCCAAAGCTGGTGTAGGGATCTGGTTTCTCCGGAGCTTCACTACCACCATTGTTTCAATGAAAGCTACATCTAAAGAAGTACTGGTTTATGCAGGCCAGGCCAGAGCAACAGCAAAAAGAGATGAGGTCCCTTTTCATTCCTCAGGCCACTGGGGCAGAGTAGAAATGCTTTGAAATAAAGAAATGATAGCAGACTTCTTGCCTGTACTGGATCTGTGGTGGCAACAAGATCTTTTTGCCTCTGCTGTGTACCCTTGTATGACACATGGTCTGACTTAGCCTGACTTCTGACTTGCCTGTCCATTCATCTCCACCCATGAGAGGCACCTGAATTGTTCCTCATTCCTGGCTTCTAGCCTATCACACTGTCCTGGCTCCTGATTTGACTCCTGACTCCGATGCCTGGCTTGCTCCTGGCCTCAACCTCCACAGTTGGTGCCTGTGGGCCAGCCGTGCCTGTAGACCCCCTGATCCCTCTTCCCACATTTCCTGGTGTGAGAAGTGGTTCCTCTAAGGCTTGTTGGGAGTTAAGGCTTGGAAGGCTCTCTCTATGAGCAACTTTCCAGCTCATTAACTTTGCAACATTCAGCATTCTGAAAACCGCAGCCAGGCAGATGTGGGGAGGGGGAGAGCTGACCTTCTTAAAGAAGCAGTTATTCTTTTTTAATGCTGTGCTGAAGGCAAGCTGCCCCTACACACCCCTAGATCACAACCCTTCAAAATGACACCCTGAGGCTGCCAACCACCCTTTGGAGTTTGGGATGCCATCGGAAAAACTGCTGCCAGCCTGTGTTGGTGATACTGATTTTGGTCAAGCCAAGTAGGTTCAATAAGCAGTAGCAGTAGCCACATATATAGTGGCAGAGCTATAGCCCAGTGGTTGCGTAGGAAAAGTCTTGCATACAGACAATCCCAGTTTCACTCCCTGGCAGGATTCTAGCAAGGGCCAGAAAATACCTATCAGAGAGAATTGCTATTATGAAATAGGTGGATGTAGCAAATAACTTCATGCGTAGCTTCTGCAATACAAATCTCTAGGAAGATGCAATTTTTCCAAACCTGGAGCGTAATGCACAAGGAATGCGCTACCTCACATTCTACCAAAGGCCGCCAGGAGGGGAAGAGTTTAATCAAACAGCTCAAACGCTATTCTGGAGCCCCCACTCAGAATTACCTGCATTTACTTCCTCTAAAAGAGAGCTTATGCCTTAAATCACCAGCAACTGCCATTGCTTGAGTGCTAATGAGAATACCGCATCCCGGGGGAAAAGGGAAAGGGGAGGCTTTTTATTTTTTCCAGCACAGCAACATCTGTTCAATTCTGTGGCTCCTGACTCAGCTGCATCCCTGCACTGAGGCTGATCTCCTTGGGGAATCACCTTCCTGCTTTGCTCAGCCCTGACGGTGAATATATGATCTCACCTTGGAGACCTGAGCACCACTTCCCGCAACCAAAGGGTCAAACAAGAGGTAATATGGACCTCTGGAAGTTACTGTCCATGGTGCTGAAAAACGGGGTGTTTTTTTTTGCATCCTATGAAATGGGTTGCAGTCCATTTCGAAGCTTCTGCTGGAATAAAGGGGTACCCCCACATCCCAGTCAACAGTGACATTCCTGCAGGACATGAAAAATAGCTGATTGATCAGAGACCTGCGTTGTTCCTTCAATACAATCCCTTCAGCTAATGGGACCGGAAGCTTTGATGAAACCTATCAAAAGGTTGTGTAAACATCCTGATCTGGGCATAAATTAAGGATGTCGGACATCAACTCAAGATTTCTAATCAATGAACTACTTGGTGTTTAACCCATTATGTCACTTATTAAATTTAAGCGCATTTATGCACTGTCAAATGCCATGAAGATCTCTTCCTTTCTTTCTTTTTGAAAAAGAGCCTGGAGGAAGGAAAAGGCATCTCTTAAATGTGCATTGATTACACTCTAAGGACATCACACTCACTGTTTAGAGGGGGAACCTTTGCAGTGGAATCCCCTGCAGGCTTATTCAGAAAATAGTCCCACCATGTTCAATTGGGTCTCCTCTGCACCACTTATCATAGCCTGTATGTTGTGCAAAGATTGGTTTTTGCTAAGGACTATGGGATTGGGGGAACATGGGCCAGGTAAGAGACTGCTGCAATCGGCTGACCTTTGCGCAACACAACAAACGCACGGAACAACGAGATCAAACGAAGCAGCCTGCGCTGATACGGCTAAGACGGAAAGAAGATTGTAAAGAGTTAATGAAACCCTTGCCCCCTTAAGCCTGTTAGCAAACCCCTAAGCTTATTAACGAAACTGTTTGAGCTTGTCCGCTGGTCTACCGCTCGTTAACCTAGTTTGCAAGGTGTTGATTGATACTTTCCGAGTTAAATGATGATTGACACATGCTATGTAAACGGCAGGAAGCGCCGAAACGAAAAGACGATAGTAACAGTCAATAGAGCCATTTAAGCTTGTTTATTGTAGTTATTGATTTACAACATGTGCGATGAGGTATGAGTCTACCAAGTCTGTTTACCCTGGTAAAATCTTGTCAGTCATTGTTGGTCTTGTTTGCCGAAACTTCCTGAGTTAATCAATGCAGCCTTCTGATGTGTTAATTAACAAACAAATGCTTTGTGAAACTGAACCATAAATATGAGTCTGTATTCACCAATAAAGCAGAACTTTATTATTGATCATATTGGTCTGTGTGAGTTCTCCCTCGCTTCGGCAACACGGCACCTGTAGCTTGTGATGGACTTTTCCTTCAGAAATCTGTCCAATCCCCTTTTAAAAGCACCTAAGCCAGATGCCATTATCACCACCTATGGCAAGGAGTTCCACAGGTTAATTAGAGGACACAATGCCCCATTTGAAGATCAATGCACATACCAGACATTCCCCTCAGAATGTGCTGTGCATTGCTTGAGAAGATCAGACATTCATGCAATTGGTCTTTCCAGGAAGGTCACCTGCCTTTACAAAATGCTTAGAGCAGCTTACAAGAAACCTCAAGTTTCCTCAGAATACATGTGGAAAATCCAGTGTATTTTCCACATGTGAAATTCCACATGTATTTTCCAACAGTGAAAAGAACTGTTGGTTCATTGTGCCCATTAATTGAGTTTAGTACCTTTTCATAAACATGAGTAGCACCCAAGCAAGTTACTGAGCCTCTGACTCCTGATGGTTCCACTATTTACTCACAGGAAGGAGTGTGGAAAGCTGCCCACGCACACCCACACCCACCTGACATTACAGTACTCTCACGCACGCACATACCATCATTAAACTCTCTTCTGTAGTGGATTTCAGCAAATCACTGACTTCAAACGAAAGGAGAAAAGCTACAAACAAGCTTCACTCTCTGTTTATAGATTTCACCCCCTTTCTCTTTGCTCTCCTTGAATAAGAAACTGCCTTTGGCTAATTAAGTAAATATAAAACTCTTTAGAAGACAGCAAAGTAACAACAAGGGAAAGAGCAGAGGGGAATCCTATCGTTGCTGGAGAAGAAATTCCCATGGAAAAAGCATACAAATGAATGCAGAGAGGGGCGAATGATGAATTAAACATTTGGGTTTTTTTGCTCAGTTCCTCCAAACATTGGGACCTACTACAGACAACATGGAAATATTTAACTGAAGGAAAGGAGATGAGAGTGGAACACGGAAGAAACATTCCTCCCCTCTGGCCCCACAAACACACCACATTTTATCCTGACATTCAAAGGTGCAGGGTTTTAGAGACTGCTCAGGAAACACCTATGCATGCTGAATCAGCAAGCAGTCTCACTGTGCTCAAAAAGGATTCCTCTCAACTGTGCAAAGGAGGAGACAGTGCAGCACAGTGGTGAGAGCATCAACCCAGATGCAGGGAGGGAGCTGGGTCCGAATCCCTACTCGCAAGCCGGCAGTTCTCCCAGTCTAATGGAACTCACAGGGCTGCTATTAGACTAATGGCCCAATCCTAACTTGCGCTGGGGCAGGCAGAGCAAAAGGAGGGCGCAAAGTGGGTGCCAGCTGGAGCACAACTCAGAGTAAGGTGATTTTTCCCCTTACCCCATGTCACGTGTCAGCCAACCCTATGGGGCTACGCGGATCCGCGCCAGGGGGAAGCAGGCACTGCCGTAAGTCTGCTGCCTGAGGTGGCCTTGTGGACAGGGTGGGCCTGTTCACAAGCGGAGGGAAACCTCCCCCCTGCTCTGAACTCCTTTGTGAACGTGTGGGCTAAAAGCGTCCTGTTAGTGAAAGCAAATCGCACAGACATGAAGGCCCTCCTCGCTTTTGCATGGTTTAAATGGCAACAGATGTGAGGCTCCGAGTTCTTTTTTCCCCATGCATGAATTTCTATTTAGGGGCAAAGCACGCAGGAGGAGAGAAATGAAGCAGCCGAGTCTTTCTGCTGCAGAGCGAGGCCCCTTGCCCGCCCTCCAGCACCCTGCCCACCCACCCACGCACCCACTGGCCTAGATTTCATGGGTCTAGCAGCCCCCCACCCCCAGTCTCCATTAGCAAAGAGCCCGTGACGTCTTCCTCGCCGTTCTCGCCGCATGTTGATGAAGGCAGGGAACAGCCGGCGCGAGAGGCACGTGTCAGGTGGGGCTCCAGGGGAGAGCAGCTGGAGGAATTTGGAGAAGCGGATGGCGAGAAAAAGAGGGCAGGGGGAGGGCTGAGCGAGGCAGGGGGAGAAGGGGGCAGCTTCTGAAACAGCGCCAGCTGACTTGTGCAGGGATCAAAAACGGCTGCGGCCGATCTGATGTTCCAACGGGCCAGATGGACTGTGCCAGGCCTCTAAACGGGAGGTGGTTGAAGGCCGGCACTTGGGGAGGCACTTGGGGAGGCTGCATTGCGGGGGCTGGCAGTGCTTCCAGATTAAGCGGTGGCTTAAATGCTGCTGGTGGGGAAAAGCGTCTTTTAGCAACGAGGTGAGGAAGAAGAACCAACAGGTTTTTTCTGCCTACCCCAGACTGGGGAGGGAGGGATGGGTGTTCAGTAGGTTACATGATTTACATTTGTGCTTAACAAAGTTGAACCCCAGCCTCAGTCTGGTGTCTTCCTTGGGGGTGGTGCAAGGGTAATAGTCTACTTTAAAATGCCAGATGCAGGGGAGTGGCAGCGGGATGCAAGTATGTGGTTGCCTTGCGTGCTCCCTGAGGCATCTGGTGGGCCACTGTGAGATACAGGAAGCTAGACTAGATGGGCCTTTGGCCTGATCCAGCAAGGCTTTTTCTTATGTTCTTAACAGCTGCTGCTTCTGCCAGCCACTCCCTCCTGGGACCTGGAATAGGTCGCGGAGCACAGGGCCATTGTCAGGGCACTGAGCATCATGGGGCAGCCACAGAAACCCTCTCAGAGGTTCCTGTTCTGAAGCTGGATGGACACCACCTCTGCGCCCGGAGTTTTTGGGACTGACTGTTAGTTGTAGGGCAGGGGCTGAGGCTTGGGGGTTGAGTCCTTGCTGTGCCTGCAGAGCTCTGGGTCAAACCCAGTGATGTCATGCGGGGGTACGCGAGTACCGGTTTCTAGGATTATGGCTGGCCCTGCCCATTCGCCCGCCCACTCATCGACTCTGCCCTCTGCAACGTTTGAATTTCCTGCACGTTTGAGTTGCCTGCATGTTCTCAGAGCCAGGCAGGCAGGCAGGCAGCGAGCGGAGCCTTGCCTTGCCACTGAAAAATGAGCTGCTCTGGGGTTTTGGAACTGTTGGGTCACTTTAACATGATGCCAGGCCTCCTTAACATGTTCTGGGGGTGCTGTGGAATACTGTTGCAACTGTTGGGTCAGTTTAAAATTGTCTGAGGCCTCAAAAAGGGCTTTTTTCATGTCACTTCCTGCCACGACATCACTTCCGGCTTATGACGTCACTTCTGGTGGGCGGGTCCCGACACGTGCCAGTCAAAAGTGAGTACCTGTTCTTAAATCATTTAGATGACACCACTGGTCAAACCTTGCAGCCTCTCCAGGCAGGGCAGGGAAATGAACCTGTCTGGAAGGACAACCACTGCCAGCCAGGCTTGGCACTGCCAAGCCAGCCAAACCAATGTAAAATGCAGCCTCCTGCATTTTGGAAGCCCTTGCTAGCCAGGTTGAGAGGTCCAGCCTGCACCTCTTGGGCCAGCACAGGCCCAAGCTTGTACAGGCACCCCTTGGCAAACCTCCCACAGCCCAGCAGTCTGCAGTAATGCGAGAGGCCAGGCCTGATCCAGACAGAAAGCACCAGATTCTTTTGTGAAGAAGGCATCTCCTTTTATTAAACACAGCCAAGCTTCAAGCAGGGCTTTGCCTGTTTTCCCTGCTGCCGTCAAAACGTGGGCCCAGAGGGATGTGACAGGTAGCAGCCACCGAGCGCCTATTAAAGGGACAAGGAGAGGTTCGGGGGCTGCCTCCTCGACTCCTTGCGCACTTCCCCCCCCCACAGCCTGTGTTTGTTCGCCCATCAATCTCCTGTATGTCTCAGCAATGCTGCCCTCTTCCGCACTTCAACTTGGATGTCAAAAACCTGTGTTCCCACTCCAATCTCTGGAATGAAAGTCAATACAAAAAGATTTCTTATCTCCCACTGGTTTTTCCCAGCCACCTTCGAGTTCCTTCCTTTCTGCTTTTCCAACAAAATTTGATTGACGCTGAGATCCCTTTGGCTTGCAAGCAGCAGCCTGTGAAAATGTGATCAGAAAGCCTTGGGGGGGGATGTGCTTTTCCTGGGGGGGGGGAAATGTGCCTTTAGCTGGATAAAGTTGGGGGCTCCTGCCTGTTTGAGACACAGAGGCAGACCACCATTAATCTATCTATATCAGGGGTCTCCAAACTACGGCCCGGAGACCAAATCCAGCCTGCAACAAGATTTTATCCAGCCTGAAGCAATTTAAAATATTTGACATCTTTACTCATTATGTATCATTTCTCAGTTTATTAAGCGTGGCATTTTTTCTTTGCAAATGTCACACTTCTCTCTTGTTCTGAATCATATCATGCTGATTACAAAAAAGATCCAAGTAAATCTTATTGATTTGTTTACATTTCATTCATTCATTTATAAAATTAATTTGTTTTTACCCACGATAAATATGATGAAAATTCTGGAGTCCCCTGATCTTTATCATCAGCACTGACCAGGTAGGAACTCCTCGGGATCTCTGCAAACCTTACCCTGGGAGTAAGGTCCTGGGTTCAGGACTTGAACCCGGGACCTTCTACAAGCCAAGCAGGAACCCTCCCGCTGAAATGTAGGTCCTTCTATCCAGAGCAGCTGTTTAGAGACAGAAGGTGGAGCAGGAAGGAAGAAATGCAAACTGCTGCTTCCTGCTGGCAAAAAGTTCATTTAATTCCCTCAAGTGTTTCCCAGCTGGATGTACATGCACCGTCCATGGTACTTGAGGTGGTGCCCAGTGGTAAGCACTGTCCTGCAGCAAGGCTGGCGACGCAAAGCAACAAGCAGTGGTTGGCTTGGCGGGCAGAGCTCCAGCACCCACTTTTCGCCTGCTTGAAAAAGCCCTTCCACGCACCTGAGCCTCTTCC
>JAJKFI010000091.1:3981103-4033771 GCA_029204185.1 Lerista edwardsae
GATGCATCTAGAACACGCCCATTCGCAGAACACTGGTAGCATTGGCTCAAGCAGAAGGTTGGGAAATAGCTCTTGTCTCTTGTGTTAACAAGGCAGACAGTATTCTTTTAAAACATAGGAAAGGCGAAAAGACATTGAAGCCTGCTTCTAGCTACATGTTCCCTGTGATAGGAAATCCACTTACGCAGTATGAAGAAGTCAAATCTCCTGGATCATTAGGAGGAGGAAGAGGCTGTCTTTTGGAATTGTCTCTCCCATTCTCACTTTGCTTCTTTGTGGAGGAGAGTGGTGGCTAGATTGTCTCCTGGGAGACATTCTAGCCACTTCTCTACTGTACTTTACTTCCTTTTCTGCCCCTGCTAACTGGGCAAGAGGCACTTTTTCAAGTGGTGTTCTCTAATATTTAGCAGGGGGAGAGCAATTGTCCCTCTTCACCCCAGCACAGTGTCTTTCTCGTGGCTGTTGCTGGTGGTGTTCTCCATTCCTTTAGATTGTGAGCCCTTTTGGGACAGGGAGCCATTTAACTTTAATGTTATTATTTGCCTGTAAACCACTTTGTGAACTTTATGTTGAAAAGCGGTATATAAATACTAGTGATTGATTGATTGATTGATTGATTGATTGATATCCCTCAATCCAGGGGGCACAGGGGCAAGAATGGGAAAGGAGATGGAGAATGAAGACAAAGCGCATGTGGTTCATGTCCCACCTGCCACCAATCCACTACCTTCAACTACGATCTCAGCCTGCCTCTGATCAGGGCAGCTCTTGATGTCCGGAATTATATTCCCCTCATTCTCCCTGCAAGGAAGCTCATGTTTAGTGGAGTCATTGGAAGGTATCCCAGAATTCTCTGCTGCTCCGTTTCCTAGTGATTTAAGAGACACCGTTGACAGAGTCGGTCCGCGGTTGGGGGCAGGGAAGGGGCCTGCCGTTTTGACAATGCCCACGTCAATTAAAAGCTAGAAGTGGCCTGTGCTCCCTTGAATGGGAGCAGAGAAAAAGCGGCCTCACAGCCTTTATTCAGAAGCCAGCCCAAAGCCGCCGTTTGTCCTTGAATCAAGGCAGAGCTTTGAAAGGGAGGGGTGGCAGCCTGCCTGGCACAGGCCAAGGCCGCCGGCTGGACTCCTGGCTGCATTTGGGAACAAAGGACCCGTTCGGTGCAGGGCAGGCCCAGCGTGGCTGGACAGAGCGGCGTGTCCAGCATTTGCATGGCAATCCCGAGCATGGCGTGTGCAGTGGAGCTGACCGTGCCCCACCCAGCCCCTTGCAAAAGATGTGGGCCTGGGTGCCACCTTCCCAAGCACCGGGGGCACTGAGTCTCCTTGTCACACAGCTTCACGGCCCCCTTCCCCACCCCGTCCGGCACCCCTTTTCCCACCACGTCACACCATCCTAATTGGGCTCCCCGCTCCCGTCTCAGGTAGCTGCGCGGTGATTATAGCCCTGCGGGGCCGGAGTGTCCAATTAACTGGAGAAAGAGCCGCGAGGACGTCGCAGTCTCGGTCCTGGCCACGCCGGCACTTGGCATTCCGAGCCCGTCGGATCTCCCCGCACTGGAACTTTCAGAAGTCACCTCATAAAAGCAGATTAGAGTCTGCCTCTCAAATGGCTTCCATAAAGATTATCATCATCAGGAGATAATTCCAGCTGGGGGTGGGGTGGGGGTGGGGGCTGCCTGGAAGACTGAGCAGAAGCCGCGGGTGTCCAGGGAGGGCCAGCAGAGCCAGTGGCCAAGGGAGCGTCAAGTCACCTGCAGTTGCTCGGCCCTCCTGGTAGCAATGAGTGTGTCCTGCTGCTATGGAGACCTGCGTCCAAATCGTCACTCAGCAAAGGGCTTCCCCAGCCCAACCTAGAAGTGCCGGGGACAGAACCAGGGGCTGCTGGTGTGCAGGGCACGTGCTGCGCCCCTGATGTATCCTGGATGTCCCCAGAAGGAGTGAGCTGATCTTGGCCTCAATTCTATCCTCCCCCTTGGTGGGACTTGAACCGGCCTCTTTGGCCTGCCTCTCAGTGCTGTTCTCCATCTGTGGTGTAGTCAGGCACCCCCCTGCGATGCCCCCCTCTGGCACTGCCCCCGCCCCTGCCCGCCCCAGTGTGCCCACCCTGCACCTTCGGAGCAATGATTGAAATGAGATGCACACCGCAGTCAGTCTCTCTTCACAATCACATACCTGGCGGTGATTGGAACAATTTCCCGCAGATTGCAGTGGAAGGAGCCGACAAGGGGAAGCACCGCCTTTTACAGCTCTAATTCCACCTGCGAAGCTCGCAGGTGGGGGAGAGGAAGAGGGGCCCCAGGCATTGCATGTGAAACACCCCTGGAGAAGCCTTGTAGCCCCTTCCGGGCTCACCACTCAGCACCAGCTTTTGTGGACCAGCGTCCACCATGCCTCTTGCCTGCCCGCCCTCCCATCCTTTGCCTCCACCCGCCCTGCTTGGCAAAGGCAGACCTTATCAACAGGTGAGGGGCACTCCCTGACTAGACTCCCTTCAGATCCTCTGCTGCTGTTCGCCCCACCTTGGCCTCAAGGCAGACATCGCCAACGCAGCCTGCCAATCTCCCTTCCCACCAGGGACTGCCACCGAAGCAGCAACTCAATAGGTCTGAAAGACCACATGAAAGAGGCCGGTCTGTGGCCTTTGTGGTCGTGAGATGCAGGATCAGAGCTTCCAGGACTACAGCGGGAAACGTGCAAACATCGGTAACCAGCCCCATTGACTCCTCCCCTTGCCAGTTTCAAGCAAGGAGCCCGCTTTCCCCTAAAACAACGGAAGGAAAACGAAAAGCACCTCACTCATTTATTCAGGCTTGTTTTTAGTGCACTGACTGTCAGGCGAGAGTGGCTACCATTCTGTCCACACTTACTTGAGAGTCAGTCCCATTGACTATATTTGGACTGGCTTTGTTCTGCACAGGCATGCATAGGATTGGGCTCTGTGTACATGATTGCAGCCCTTGTTAGCTGGCCCTCTTGGGGCCCACCCCTTGTTCACACTTTTGGTATGCCTTTAAATTTGCCACCTATGTACAGGCCCTCGGCTGTCAAAGAAGCTGCAACATTAAGTTAGGGGTGTCTATGTGTGTGTGTGTCCTGCTAGAGTTTTTCTCCTGCTTGTTCGCAAATGGGCAAAACTGCCAACTCAACAATTTCCTCGGCCACTTCATTCAGCTCTGTGTGTTATCGACAACACCAGCTGATTAACTGCTCGGGAATCTCCTCCCGACAGATTGCGGGTGCCGACCACAGCCCAGCACAAAGGAATGCCAAATGAGGCCTGGATGGATGCCTTCCCTTTTGATTAATTGTCCCGTCTCAGATCAATTAATCAGCCAATCGATTGTGTTGAGGTACATTCACATATGACCCACGTTTCAACAGAGGTGCCTTTTCTGAGGATGGAGAGGATGGAGCCATTGAAAAGGGCAGCCCAGGCCCTGGTCCCACACTGGTTTTTTGGCCCCCGTGCCTGGAATACAAAACCTCCTGATTTGTGAACATCCTAGCCGTTAAGCTCTGGGAAAAGCCCACAGGACCATAAACTCAGTGGGGAAAACCCCTAAGTATGCAGACAGCCTCAGCCTCAACCCCTGGTCTCTGCAGGGAGGGTTGGGAAAGATTCCCCCCCCCCCGAAACCATGCAGAACTGCTGCTGGCCAGGGATGGCCACATGGGCTCCGTGAACCAAAGGACTGGCTCAGTTGGAAGCCACTTCCTAGGCCCATTCTGACTGCCACTAGCCCTGGTTGTCCTCCTCCGGGCTCTTGCATCCAAGGGGTCTCAGGAGGTCCGACCTCTGAGTGAGTACATCAGTAGGGATGGAGACATTGGAGCAGGCTGGCTGCCCGCCCAGCTGCCTGCCGTTCAAGATCTGGAGGAAGACTTGGCAGGGCTCTGCAGGTATTCTGGTCCACACAAAACACAGAACATGCAACAATCCACTCGGAGCTCCCAAACCAGGGGAGAAACATTGGATGCAAAGATTGGTTAGTGCCCCTATTGCAAGCGTTGGCCAGCTGTGCCCTACTTGAGGTGGGTTCAGTGTCCTGTGGGCCCCGGACGTAACTGGACATAGATGGACGTGCACATGTCTGTTTTTCTTGAGCAGCACACATGTCCGCAAGGGTGCAAGGCAGAGGGGGCTGTTCGCTGATCTCTCACACCAAGGGGAGGCGGACTTCAGAGCAGAGTGCAGGACAGGTGACCACGGGTGAGACGGTTTCCGAGGAAACGGATGCGGCCGTCTTGTTGCTCGTGATGTTGGCGCTGTTCGACAAGATCTCCCGCCGGTGCTCGACATGCCCGAACCCTTCCCACGAGGAGTCTCGGACCCTGCAAGCGGAAGAGAGTGTGGGAAGGTGGGAAGCAGCACCGAGGGAAAGGTGGCCCCAAAGATTGTGCCTCTTGCTGGAACTTTAACATGCAGGAGCGGAAAATGTTTCCCTAAATGCTGACACGCAGCCGCAATTTGCTCCAGGCAGGAAAGCAGCCTCCCCCTCCGTTTCCCTTTCTGACGCTTTGCTGCAATAACCTGGAGTTTTATTAAGCCTTATGAATTTTTTAGCAAAGCTGGGAGCTATAGATTTTTAAATGCAGGCAGATAGTTCGCTCCACCTTAACTGTGAAAAACAGCCTCCCAAGTGCCACCGACTGAAATTCATCTCTTAAGCAGATGAGTCCACCGGGGTGGGGGTGGGGGAAATTCAAGGAACAAAGTTTTGGATGCAAGCTGCTGAATTTCAAAGCAATTTCATGGGGTGCGCAGGAGAGCAATGGGGGCAACAGAAGACATGAAAAACCATGTTGCTGTGCAATTAGTGCCAGTCTCAAAAGGGTGACCAGAAGGCAGTGGCTTGTTTTGGCTTGATTTCCCCCTTTGCCAGGTATTGGCTGAATTTCTGTGATGTCATGGAATCTTCACAAACATTCCAGTTCGTAGCCTGCCCAGGTTTGACTTGGATATTTTGTTTTCTGGGATTACCTGAGTCCACCCATTGTTCCATCCAGCCCAGTACTGCAGACTCTGGCTGCTCAGTCCTTGAACTAGAGTTGCCAGGATTGAACCTGTGCCATTCTGCACGCCAAGCATTTAGCTGCAGCCCCTCCCTAGCACAGGCAGGTGTTGGAGGAGGTGGAAGGGGAGAAACCGACTCCGTGTATTTTCCTTGTGAGCTGCCGGTCCTCCCCTTTCCACTAACGTTCAATTAGCGGCAATTTCCCTGCCATTTCATCCAGGAGTGCAGTCTCTGTAGTGCAATGCATGTCTGAGCTGCTGAGCATTGACTCGCCCCGGCAACATGAGCTCTTTAACAGGGGAGGTGGCGAGTGGCAGCCGTGCTGGGGGGTGCAGAACTCTGCCCTTGCCTCAGGCGGCAGTTCTGAGTCAGCAGAGCCCACTGCAAAATGGACAGCTGGGGGCACAACCTGATTCTGGGGCCAGGATTTGAGTTCCCCTGTGCTCACTGGATGCTGAGAGGAGTGGAGGCTGCACTAGTGTCTTCAACAGTGTGGGAGAATAGCCATCACAATACCACTTTGTCGTCTTAAGTTCTAGAAACTTGATTTTTAAAAAAACAAAAACAAAAACAGAAAACCAGGGCTTTTGGACACAGACAGCCACAATAGGGCAAAGATGTATTTTCGCTGCATAAAGGAAGAGATGCGAAATATTTTATGCCCCACAAAGCAAAGTTCTGAACCCTCTCAGCCTCGTCAAGAGCACAATGCTGCCCTCTTCAGGCCACCCAAAACCATCATTGTTAGCGGAGCTGAAATTAATCTGCTTTCCACAATTTTTTTTTTTCAAAAAAGAGGCAATTTTGCTTTGATTATACTTTGCATTTCTTTAGAGCTTCTTGAAAGTGTTTTGCATAGATTATCTTAGCGTCCTTACAACAGCCTTGCCAAGGGAATAGTAACCCCATATTTCTGTCCAGGAAGACTAGGGGTGGCTTCCCTAAGACCACATGGTAGAGGTGAACATTGTCCTGATTTGCAGCTCACTCTCGTAACCACAGTGCTACACCGACTCTCAGTAGCACAGCAATACAATGGAGTGCAGCAGTATTATTTTTCCTGTGACTTGCCCACAGCACAGGAGCACACGTGCACGAAGCGGAACAGAAAAGCCACATGGACACAACTGTAATACAATCTTATCAAGAGGGCTTTGGTGCCGTGCTTTAACCATGCACATTGGTGAGTAAAAAAAATGCACAGAAGGGAGCTGAAACCTGTGTGGCGCACTGCACGTGCAGTCCGGAATTGAGAGCTGCACTGGAATTCAAGACGACGGGATGAGCCGCAGAGCAGGACAAATGAGAGGAAGAAGGAGAACTGGAAAAATCCACTTGTTCCTCATACAAGTCCAGCAGCAGGTCCAGAGTTTCTTGTTCTACCAATGATGTGCTGGAGACTGCATTTCTACCCATGTTGCTCTAACACGTCATTGGTAGAAAAGTTAATACTTAACAGCTGACTACTGCTCTGTGAATGTGCAAGACGATGCATGCGCATTGCTTCACTGTTTACAGCAACCATTTTTTATGGCAAGTATAATTATCCCCATACTATGGATGGGGAAAAGCGAGGCTGAGAGGGAGTAGCTTGCCCAAGGACATCCAGTAGCACTCTTCTTAAGTTCTTAGTAAGCTTGCAGCAGAGGCAAGATTTGAACTGAATAAGCCCTGATTCACAGCTCAGGCCCTCGGCCATTATGTCAAGCCGGTTTTTCATTAAGTCTTAATGACTGCCAAAGGTAATTTTTCCTCCGAACTCCCATGTCATGAAATATGGAATCGGGGTGTGTGTGCGCACGCTAGGGGAGCATCTCCAGGAATTATGGGAGCCCCTCTGCGCCCCCAGGTGAATTATTAGTGGATCATTTGGCCTGACAGCAGGAGAAATCTGCATGCTGCATAATCTGCATCAGTGGGAAATGGCAAAATTTGCCTTCCGCTGACCTCTGGGCTTGCCAAAAGAGCAAAACTGCATCAGTAATATCCCTTCCTCTAAAAACATTCCTTTCCGAGTATCATCAACACACACTGCGATGGTGCACCTCTGTGTGCTGGCTTCTCTGACTCAGAGCGTGGTCCAAACATACTTTAGTGTCCCTGGTGGCGGCCAAACTTTGCTGGCCTAACTCCAGGTTAGGATTGTGCTCTGACAGGTAAGCACCTCCAACAGATGGTTGGGCCTCTGCACTGCCCCGCCCAGCAAGGCTACACCGTGCTGCAGACCTTGAGAGAGGTAGGAGTGAAGAAACCAGGATTACGACAGTTGCAGCTACAAGGAACAGGCCTGCCAGCTGGCTGCAGAACTAGAGCCTCCAGTCGAGCCGGTGCGCGATTACGACAGCCGGGCGATGGAGCTGGCAGCCCACAAAGTGTTTCCACAGCTGAGGCTGCCATGTTCACCCAGGGCAAGGCAGCTGGTTACACATCCGGAGGGAGGAGAGCTTGGCTCATGGTGCCCTTCCCTGGGCTGTGGGCAGGAAGCCTGACGCGGATGGTTATCGGGGCAATGCAATACTGGGGATGAAAGAGCAACATGGACCACCAGCGAAGAGGAGAAGATGGGAGAGGAGGGGCAGAAGCAGGAAGTGGCAGCCCTCAGCCTCCTGCGCTACAGAACTGCCCTACAACTATCCCCAGGGGCCACTTGAGTCTTGAACAGTCTTAGGGCCCAATCCCATCCAAACAGCTCACTGTGCAGCTGTGGCTCCAGAGACCTGGAAATGCAGATTGTCACCTAACGGTCACTGTCCAGTCAGTCATTTCAGGCTGATGCCAGATGCACATGGAACATTCCCTTGCTTACCTATTTTGAACATCTGCTGTACCATGCATGTGAACACGTATACATACATCCCCCTCGTACCTGCGTAACACAGGCAGGATCTACACCTGCACCAGAACGAGCTGGGAGAATCAACTTTCCTGGCACCATATTTTTTTTAAATGCTCACCTTGATGTAAAAATAAAACCAGCCAGCAAAAAACCAGCACAACAGGGCTGGGGGGGGGGGGACATTCTTCCTGGAAGTTCCAGCTTTCTTCTTGCAGGGAAGAATGCTCAAAAGGGCCCTTTCTCACACACACCCAGCCTGCAGAAGCAGTGCACTCTATTCTAACACCTCAACAGCTTCTGAGTACATGGGCGGCACCAAAGGAGAATCCCTCAGGGAAGTAAAAAAAATTAATCGACTTTTTATGTTGCATCTCAAATAAGCAGCATTACATAATGTCACTTTCAGAAGTTTTTGCATTTTAGTTTTTCAATTATGGGTAGGAGCCGGCAGTACAGACAAATGATAGAACTGAAGAGAGCATGCCCAGACTTTCTGCAAGGTCAGTCTGGGACTTGCCTAGAGAACTCATGGACTGTTGATATTCTCTTGATGGAGAAGGCGCCCACCTATGGCTACCTTGCAACACTGAAGCACTTCCTCTCTCTCTCCACGTACCTACCTAGGGATGGCACTGCCCATGTTTTGGAAGAATAGAAAGTGCTGATCAAAACAGTAGCCCGAGCAACCGCACAGGTAACAACCCAGAAATGAGTGGCGGTGTTTGAGGTCAATTGTTGCGTCACCCAGTCCATCTTCCCGCTGAGCCTCTTCTTTGCCAACGTATTTGACAACTAAGCAACAACGGTGGAGAGCTGAAGAGGCGGCCTGGCTTCCTGCCCTGGCTACTTGAAGTCAGATTAAGTGGGGCGCAGGTCGGCGGTGGTGATGGAAAACCTCAGGAAGTATCTCCTCCAAGAGGTGTGATCAGGCTCCTCCCTAGGGGAATTGGGAAACCGACTGTAATATTACAAATTGTTAGGTCTGGCTGTGACATGTGAACTGTTAGCTTTATGGGCTGCACGTACATGGGGAGCCGCCTTTAACAGTCAGGCTTGGTGCAGGGCAGCTTCCCACACGCAGCTAGCCCAGCTTTGCCTACCCTGAATGGACAGCAGGGCTCCAGAGAAGGGCTTTCCCCAGCCCTGCCCAAAGACCCGGGATTGAGTCAAGACCATTCCCATTGATATTTTACAAGTCTTTGTCTTCCTCAGTCAGATTTTGCTTTTCTTCCTTGTATTACAACGTGATTTTAACAATGCAGGCTGCAGCTGGGGAGCGAGCGAGCTCCTGTCCCCCTCCCAAGAAAGCCCAGCTCCTCCTTTCCTCAAAAATCAGTGGTTCCCAACCCAGGGTCTGCAGGAGCACGGGAGGTGGGCCATGAGCTGGCTGGTCCCAGAAGCTAGCAGGCAAGTGGAGTGCTGGCGCGCTTGTTGTTTTGCGTGGACATTCCGCCCCTCACTTGGCTCTGATTGGCTCAAAATGAGACCAATCCAGGAGCCACCGGCAACAGAGGACCCGCCCAACCACAGCTCCGCCTGGCCCCCCAAATCAGGCCAATTCGGGAGCCACTGGTGATGGCGTGATAACGTCATCACATTATCACCATGTCCTTCTGCGGCTGCAGAATGAGTGGTTGGCCCAAAGCAGACCTGAGAGCTGGCAAGGTGGTCCACAGCCTTTCACTAATTGGGAACCACTGCTTTGAATGAACCATTATAGGAAAAAAACACTGAACAGAACTCTGAGAATTAAACCATGTAATATCAGTTGTTGTGAATTTTACTTTTTTAAGAAAACACTTGAAAGACCAAGACAGAGGAGCCCATAATACAGGATTGGCCCCAAACCTCCCCCCAAGTGCTGCTGACAAACCCACAAAGGGTCGTTGTGTTGCTTCTTCCTTCTGCCCTAGGAAGGCTTGAACCCACAAGCACCTCTCCAATCCGAGGTGGTGACCCCAAAACCTCCTGCCCCAGAGTCCCGGCAACACCCTAGAGTTTTGGGAGTGTGCCCGGTGGCGCCAAGAGGATGCCAAAGACATAGAAGAGTCCCAACAAGAGGTTGAGCTTGGCTGTCCTTTGGGGGATCTTGACAAAGCTCTGGCTCCGGAACTGCCTCTCCAGAGAGAAGGCCATGGGGATGGTCAGGAGAGGCAGGGCCATGCTGATGGTGTAGCGGGTGGCCAGCACGCAGAAGATCAAGTACGGCAGGAAGAGGAGCGCGTTGTAGAGGAAGTAGGAGAGGGTGGGGCCGATCAGGATGGCCAGGGTGACAATGCCGGCCTGCCGGTCCGACTCCATGTCCCGCGTGTTGTTGCTGTGCAGGATGGCTTCGGTGCTGAGGGCCAGTGGGACGGCGTAGAACAAGGGCGAGGCAGACAGGTAGCCCACCTGCAGGGCATAGGCAAACATCACGGCCAGCGGTCCAAACGTGATCAGGATAACCACGTCACCAAGAGCCACGTACTTGAATCCAATGCCTGCAACAACAAGTGCCACAAAGACTCAGCAGGAGGTTCAGTGGGGGGCACACAGCGAATCCCAAGGCTGGTGGCCGTGGGGGAAAACTCCCACCCCAAGTGAAAAAGGTGCCCAGAAATAGAGTTCAGAGGACAGGCCTCACTCATTCAGAGGCAGGCTACCTTTTATAAATCCCCGCTCACTGGTGCCCATGAAGACCAAGGCACCTCTGCACCGTGTTCCTACCACGGAACACCAAGTTTTGCTTGCTAAGACAGTCGGCTCTTTTTAAGAACAAAGAAAGCAACACACAGCTCTCCAAAGCCACGTCATTAGTTCTGACTGGCTGTGATGGTAAGAGGCGATGATGTGTGATGCAATTTTACAAGCCGAAGAATGAGGGTGGGCGAGTCCAACTGTCAAGAGCTGAGAGTTCCAATTGCCACTTTGTCCCTCACCAGGATCAACTCGGTGAGTTAACACAAATCAAGTTGCGTATTTCATCTTAGATACATACACGTGACAGAATTCAGCTCTCTCAGCTCAGAAACAAGACTCTGAAAAGGGCCCAGGTCAGACCAAAGACCTACCCACTGAGACTAATCAAATGCCTCCAAGAAACCCACAAGCTGGACTTGAAGCCCCACGTCTGTGGCTCCCCTCCAGCAACCACAATTCAAAACAGACTGACTGCCTTTCAACCTGGAAGTGCCATATAGCAACTATGATTGAAAAGCCCGAGGTCAGATCTTTCCCCTTCGGCAAAATTTATCCCACCTTTTTCAAGCTAGGGGCTCTCCCCACATCTCGGGGAGGTAAATTCTACAAATTGCTTCTGCATTGTATAGAACATGCCTGTCTTTTGTCCAGCCTGAATTTCTTGCTAAATTGCTTCCTGAGATGACCCCCCAATTTCAGTTTCTTGTGCAACATTTTAGAAGCCTCCGCCACATCTCCCCTTAGTCACTTTTCTCCTAAACTACAAAGCCCCATTTCTTGTGAGGAAGGAACTGCCTCTTTGGAGTACAGGATGTTAAATGGATGCAAGATACTCAAAAGAGTTGCTTTTCAACAGGCTCTGTGTCTGTCTTGTGGAAAACAGAAGCTAACAAGAAAAGAGGTGCATGCCTGCAAGGACACCTTACCTCCGGTATAAAGAAAGGAGCTGGAGAGCCCCCCAAAATAGATCAAGGCCAGATGCTCCAGCTTGAGGGTGGAAAGGCAATATAGGCAGCCTGCCGAGATGCACCCAAGGGTGTACAAAAGAACACCAAATCTAACAACGTCTTGGGGCTCCAAGATCCGGTCTACTAAAGTCCGATCATCACTCTTCTTGTGATCAATGCCCTTGGAGAAATCATAGTAGGTATTCACAAGATTCCCTGCCCCATGTACTGCCAAGACAGTAACTGCACTGCCAACCAAAAGTCCTGGGTCCAAGGTGCCCTGGGAACGATAGGCGAGGGCACTTCCCAAGGCCACGGGAGTCAGGGAAGCACTGAAACTCCAGGGCCGGAGGGCCAACACATAGGATGCACATTTGTGTTTCCAGGTGCCAGGAAGGCTCTTCTGAGAGCCAATAAGCCCCACTCCATGATCCACTGCTGTCTTGTTCTCATGGTTGTCTGTGACAACACTAATCTTCTTCATTTCTTCTTCTGTTTCCATTTTTAACATGTTGCTGTAAAGGTTAGACGTCAGAAATGAATCTGAAAAAAAGAAGGGGAGTTTATATAGCAATTTTAGCCAGAACTGCAACTCAGGGGCCCAGGGCTTTAAGAAGCAGGTCCAATCCAGCTAAAAAAGGATTCTGGGGGAAAAAAAAGCCCTCCACCCAAAACCTTGGAGAACCACAGAAATGTTGGGATAAACAATCTCAGGTGAGATGGGTTCAGGATTCAAGATGCAGAAGGTCCCAGGTTCAACCCCTGGCATCAACAATTCTGCAGGTTCTTTGACAGCAGGGCTGGAAAGATCCCCTGCTCCTGGCCAAACAAGGTCAGACATTATTATCTTTGCACAAGCACCACACACTCACACAGCAGGGCCATCACTCAGTGGAAGAACACATGTTACACATACAAACAATCCCAGGTCCAACCTCTGGCAGCAGCTCCATGTAGGGCAGAGGGGAAAAAAATCAGAGAGCCATTGTTGACCTGCATTGACAATATTGATGGGGATGGAGCAAGGATCTCTCTGACTGGGATTAAGGGAGCTTCTTACCTTCCCCTGGGAGGATGCCTACATCTTTAACACCTGCACAGCCAGAAAAAGTCCAACGGGTACAGCATTCTCCCCTCATACAGCAAAAAGACGCTTAACAAAGCCAGAACACGTACCTCCAAAAGGGACCTGGAGTGGAGACCATTTGCCTGCTGCACCCAGTACAGCCTCCTTCCGCCATGGGTGGCAGCCTCAGCACTCCTCTTACAGCCAATATCGCCCAGGTTTTATTGGGGTGTGACTAATGCAGGCTATGGGCTGGGAAGAGCCTCTAGAGGGCCCGAATGAGGGGGAAGCCAACCTCCGCCCTCTCAAACTCGCTCGTGGGGCAGCGGAAGCGGGTGGGTGGAAATGAGGCAAGCGCCAGCTTTCCCCTTGCAACTTTTTCCAGCTCACCTCTACCGGCGCATGCGCAGTCCTCGCCTGGGTAAGGCGTGCAGCCCCGAACAGAGCCCATCGACAAACCGACTCCCCGGAGCTGTTAGTTCCGCCTCTGCTATATATCTGCTGGGGGAAGACGCGCCTTCCCGAACAAGTTTTTATTTGGTTTGCGTACCGGTGGGCTTTTTTTGTGTGATATTGGTGTTTACAGCACAGCACAACACAGTCCCGGGTCTACTCACAAGTAAATTCCATTGAGTTCTATGAGTGTGTATAGGATTGCAGTCTCTGATTGGCGTGTCAATGGTTATTTATTTATTTATTATGTTCTAGTGCTGTTTTTTTAAAAAATACTATATGCTAAGATTACAAGATTGTTATACGAGTTTGCAATGCCTTTTTTGAAAAAGTGTTATGATAGGATAAATTTTGAGATTATGATAGTTCATTTTTAATGTTTTTAAATATTAGAATCTATTTCGATATTGTGTGTAGTTTAAATTTAATTAGAATTACTACGATAGATACGTTAATTTATCTTGTTTGTATAATTTCAGAATGCTTTATTTAATAAAAATATATACTTGAAAACCTGATGCGCGCCCATTCTGTTGATTACCGTAATATCCTTCCTCAGATGCCCTTAACTCAAAACTGGACCACAAAAGTGAAGGAAGGATCGCTTTTAGCGCTGCACTTTCAACCATAGAGCGCTCAGAAAATATTGTAGATCTAATAAAAACGAGACTATATTATATTATACAATTTGTTTAAGGGTTTTCAACGTTTTTTCTTCTATGAGATATGAGCAAAACCAAAACATCTAATAATTAAATTAAAAAAAGAAATAGTAAAAAGTAATATTTCAAAAATAGAATAATGCAAGGTGGTAATCTTGCCATTGGAATTTGCACGGATGGGGACATTCCTTAAATACTTAAAATCTCAAAATAAAATTGCTTTTTTTAAAATATCTGTTGATTAATAGCATTAACTCTTGAAAATAAGAGTTATTTTATCTTTATTAAGAAGGAAATACCACCATGTACAACGTGGTGTTACTCCTAGAATGGCTTTCTTGATCTATAATTTAATATAGTCTAACCATAAAGGTAAGATAACAGGAGGGGACATGACATCAATTTCTTGAAGCCATGGGCGTAACAATATGGCTGACTCAGATCTTTCCCACCAAGGAGGATTGCCGCGCATTCACGAATCAAAATCTCCCCGCACGTGTGTAAAAGTTAATCTCAACGTCTTTAATAATGACTGCGTGTTCTGCATATGGGTGCACGAATCGCTGTACGAAAAATTGGATTACTTTTCACAGGTACTTAAAATCATTGTGATTAATTGCTACTGAAAAATATTACTTCCTAAAGTATGCAACCCTTCACAAACTGAAGTAGGTATGAAGAAGTAAAAGGAACTCAATCCACACACAACCTTCAGCAGTGATTTTTCAGATACAAAATGTTTGGTTTGCACGCCAGTAAGACTACACATTTGGCCGCTCATCTGAATACATTACATTACCGAAAGCGGAACTGTTGTTGTTGTGAATTTTACACCAAATGTTATGTGCATGTCAATAAGACTACCCATTTGATCATGCTTCCAAATAATATAAGTACATTATTCCAATGCGCATACAGTGCAATCTGAGTTTAAATAGACAGCAAGTAGCATTTCGTCCGGTGTGTTCAGTAATATAATTATGAGGAATGTAACCTTGTAAGTGCATATTAAATCATAATAAGGTTACCAATAATGTTTCTACACGATCACACGTTTTTATTTTCGTAAGTTTTTATTTCAGGAGTAAACTATTCAGTCCTAACCAGTACGATCAAAGCAATCCGAAATGCTTGGAATAAGGATTGTTTTGAGCATAATAACATGGCTGCTAAGCCCGCCCCCTGGCCTCATTTGGCTGCTATCTCTTCTTAAGGCATGTCCCCTCCTGTTATCTTACCTTCATGAGTCTAACCATAATTTCTGAGAGTCCCCTGGACTGCAAGGAGATCCAATCGGTCAATCCTCCAGGAAGTCAAGCCTGAGTGCTCCCTGGAAGGACAAATCCTGAAGCTGAAGCTCAAGTACTTTGGCCACCTCATGAGAAGAGAAGACTCTTTAGAAAAGACCCTCATGCTGGGAAAGATCGAAGGCAAAAGGAGGAGGGGGCGGCAGAGGATGAGATGGTTAGACAGTGTCACCGAAGCGATGAACATGAAATTGGGCGAACTCCGGAAGCTAGTGGACGACACGGAGGCCTGGCGTGCTGTGGTCCATGGGGTCGCGAAGAGTCGGACACGACCATAGAGTTAGGATAACAGGAGACGACATGCCTTAAGAAGTAATAGGAGCGAATTGAAGCCAGGGGGCGGGTTTAACAGCCATGTTGGTATACTCAAAACAATCCTCATTCCAAGCATTTCAGATTGCTTTGCTCGTACTGTTTAGGACTGAATAGTTTATTCCTGAAATAAAAACTTACGAAAATAAAAACATGTGATCATGTAGAAACATTATTGGTAACCTTATTATGATTTAATATGCAATTACAAAGTTAAATTCCTCATAATTATATTACTGAACATACCTGACGAAATGCTACTTGCTGTCTATTTAAACTCAGGTTGCACTGTTTTGACATTTTTTGAAATCTACACAAGCAAAAATAAAACGGCCATGCCCCATAAAAAAAAATTCTGATAATGTTCAGAATTTCATAAATATTACAGTAGAAAATGAAAGGCGGAAAAATAAAGTGCAAGCAGGAAGGAAAGAAAAAAAAAGGGGAGGGTGGGCAAAAATTAGATAAATATATAGGAAAATTTCATTAAAATCTCTTCATAAGTTGTCAATATGAGAGTAATTCTTTTTTACTTCTAGACTATTAAGAGTATTTTTTAAAATTCTACACTCCCCCCCCCAAAAAAAAACAAATTCTGTTAATGTTCAGAATTTCGAAAACAATACAGTAGAAAATGGAAGGTGGGAAAAAACGTGTAAACGGGAAGGGGGGAAAAGGAGCGGGGAAATATTTTTTTTTTTTACCTTCTAGACCATTAATAGTGGGTGTCAGAAAATGGTGAATAAGATTGCCAGGAACAACAAGAAATTACACAGCTTCAAAAATAATGCACTCACTATTTCAATGAATTGTAGTTTTATTGAACCGATATAATGTGAATACATGAATCTTTCCGTGGAAATTAAATCCCATTTTTCGTACAGCGATTCGCGCACCCGTATGCAGAACACGCAGGCATGATTAAAGACGTTGAGATTAACTTTTACACACGTGCAGGGAGATTTTGATTCGTGAATTCGCGGCAATCCTCTACTCCTTGGGAAAGAGCTGAGTCAACCATATTGGTATATCCATGGCTTCAAGAAAATGACGTTGTGTCGTCTCCTGTTATCCTACCTCTATGGACACGACTTAGCGACTGAACAACAACAACCATAACTCTATGGTCCAGAAGACAGAGCGCTCACCATGGAGTTATAATACACGCGCTCACACGTGCGCAAATCCAACCCAGCTCTTGAAGCTCTTGAGGGCGGAAGTGATTGCCCGCGTTCTAACGCACGCCTCCTTGTCGTCCCGCCCCCTCACAACATTCATCCTATTGGTTTTCATGGACACCATTCCGTGCGGCGGTACTTCCTGATTGGGCCCCTGCTTTGTGTTTTTTTCCCTGCGTCTCATGCGTTGGAGGAGGGAAAAAGACGAATACCTGGGGGCGGGACTTAAGCAGACCTTCGTTTTCCTCATTGCTAGAAAGTCCTGTCCGTCGAGGAGCTGATTGGCTGGGATGGCCGGTGCGGGGCGGGGCTAACAGGTCAGGGAAGGGAGAGCCAGACAGGCCGCGAGAAGGAGAAGAGAAAGAATGAGGTGGAGAAGCGAGTGAGGAAGAAACGGGCTGCCTGCAGAGGCTGAGGGGTCGGTGAGTGACGTAGCCAGGATTCCATCCTGGGGGGAGGGAGAGAAGACTGCCGCCTTTTTACCCCTCCCCCAGCGCCTCGCCTCCACTCACATCATTTGTACATTAATTAATATAAAGTTAAAGATGGGAAACTATTATTTTTAAAAATAAATGAAGTAAATATTACCTCATATTTTTTCCTTATTACCTTATTCCTAATATTACCTCATATTTTTCCTTATTTCACCTCAATATTGTGTGTGTGTGTGTGGGCGCGCATTTGTGTGGGCATACATATATACAATATCTATATTGTGTGAGTATACAGTTTATGTTTACAGTATACGTTTGTGTGAGTATACGTTTGTGTGTGTGTGTAAAATAGAATAAGTAGAAGTCTTGATTATACAAACCAAGATCACTGCTGGAATCATCTCCTCCCAATTGTGTAGGTCAGAAACATTAACAATTTAACACAAGCAATGTTTGTATTGCACAGTGTTAGGTTAGCAGTAACAAACTGGGGAGTCTGAAAGTCATAACTGGTTTATGCCTCTCTTTGGGAGCTTGTAGGCGAATCCAGCTGAGATTCTGTGGAATCAGGAGAGATGTGCTTTAAAGCGGGGGGGGGGGGAGGACATAGAGCAAGCTGAGCTTCAGCTTTTCTTTAACTGTTTATATGTCTTTGGTTTTGCCGCTCTGTCTCAAAGGACCCAGTGGACTTGATGTCCCAAAGACTGACTTGCTGCCACCATGTCCGGGACTGTTACTATTCTGCAGCAGTTTGCTGGCGGCCTCAAGAGTCGCAACGAAGAAGCCAGGACCAAGGCCGCCAAAGATTTGCAACATTATGTTACGATGGAGCTCCGTGAGGTGAGTTGGGTCAGGCAGGGAAGGCTTCTTTATACTCTGCCTGGACGTGAGGGGTGGGAAATATAATGTTCTCTCCAACTTTCCCATGAGGCTGTGGCTTAGCTCCTTATTTCTCAATTCCAAGAGAAACCGCACTCAAAAACACATTTGCTTACATCATTTCTTTCTACCTCAGTCTCTCCTTTCCTTCACTCTATCGTCATTTCCCTTGTCAATTTCAGATGGTTTGCTCCTGCAGGTAGAAACCTTTGTTTTGTTTTTGTGTAAACTCTGGAAAGCACTAGGTATCTGGCTGCTGTATTAAAAATGGTGACTTGATTTGCAAACTTCTGTTACCTTTGCCAAGATCCAAGCCAGTAATTTGAATGTGGGGCTTGCATTTCTTCATCCCAGTAAGAAATGGGTTAGGAAAAGAATTCACATTTTTGTGTTGTTAGCTGTCTTGAGTGCCCACAGCAAGGGGGAAGGTGGAGTATAAATACATTTCACTTTGGCAGTTTGTGGCCAGAAGAAACTGCATTGTGCTGAACTTTCCTCCTTTCTCTCCCCCCCCCCCTCGTTCCTCTGCCCTGCATAGATGAGCCAAGAGGAGTCGACCCGTTTTTACGATCAGCTAAATCACCACATCTTTGAGTTGGTCTCCAGTTCAGACGCAAATGAGAGGAAAGGAGGCATTTTGGCCATAGGTGAGCATTCTTTCATTAGGCAAATGAATACCTTCTAGTAAGAAATTCTTCATTTTCTTGCAATGTCAATTCATAGAAGTGGCAACACTTTTTGTATGCAATACACTTTATCTGATGCTTAACACACAAACTTTATAAACTGCTGTGCTCTTGGAAAAATAAAAGATCCAAGGCAAACAGTAGAAAATATAAAAATGTATGTATAACAGTCAGAATGTTAAAACAGCAGTAACATGCCAGAGTGATTCACTGTGAACCACTACAGCTGTTACTTTTGCTATTTTCTAGTCTCTCTTGATCCAATGCAGATTTTGTTGTAAATATTCCCAGTTGTGTTAAATCTGTTGAAGCAAAAACTGCAGCATCCTTTGTGTCATCTGAAAAATTAGCCCGTTTCTTGCAGCAGTTTTGTGAACTGCAGTCCACAGACACACGGAGAGTGAACTGTGAAATAGGTGATGTTTCTGACAACTCTGTGTAAAACCTAAGTGCATAAATTCACTGGAACATTTTATTTCCCAGCGAGCCTCATTGGTGTCGAGGGCGGCAATGCCACTCGCATTGGTAGATTTGCCAACTACCTAAGGAACCTCCTCCCTTCCAATGACCCTGTCGTCATGGAGATGGCCTCCAAGGCCATTGGGCGCTTGGCCATGGCCGGTGACACCTTCACGGCGGAGTACGTGGAGTTTGAAGTGAAGCGGGCCCTGGAGTGGCTGGGAGCAGACAGGAATGAGGGTCGTAGGCATGCTGCGGTATGAGCCTTTTTTGTTGTTTTTTAATACCTGTAATATAATACCTGCATATGCAGAGTGATCATTCGAGGTGTGTAGGGGAGGGACAGGCTGCTAAATGATAGAACCACTTTATTTTGAAGTTACCCATGTTCATATCTTTTTCCCATTCCCATCTGTTTCTGAGCTTAACGCAATTTTGGAGCCAGTAAGGTTTGCAGCAATTCTGTTTTAGAAAGGCTGAACCAGCGTAGGAATGGTTCTAAGGGCATATCTGCACTATACGTCCGTGGCTTTTATCAAAGAACTACGTGAACCATAGTTTGGTGGCAATTCTGCTATAGATCCCCAACCCACCCACTTTCTCTGTGCCTCCACAACAAGTTACAGTTCCCAGAGAGAATGTGACTGTGAAATTGGTTTAAGTCATTAGTATAGATGCACCCTAAAGGTAAGTGGGGGAGCAAGCGTGTGCTGATCACTGTTGCATCTCTTTCCCTGTGCTGCAGGTCTTAGTCTTGCGAGAGCTGGCGATCAGTGTCCCAACTTTCTTCTTCCAGCAAGTACAGCCTTTTTTCGACAACATATTTGTGGCTGTGTGGGATCCAAAGCAAGCCATTCGCGAGGGAGCCGTTTCTGCCTTACGGGCCTGCCTGATCCTAACCACCCAGAGGGAGTCTAAAGAGATGCAGAAACCACAGTGGTATCGAGTAAGCAAAGAGTCTCTCCAGCTTTTGGGCAGTTCCTTTCCATGGCATGTTCTTATAAATGTCCTAGGAATGTAACTTAACTGCAACTTGAACCCATTAGTTGTCGTCGTCATCGTCATCCCCTGCCCCCCCCCCCGGCTGCCAGGATAGACTTGAGTCTTTCTAATTCATAGTCAGACGTCTCCACGTTTTTAATGTTATTTCCATGTCATCAAAATGATAATCAAGACAGCTTCAGCAACAAAATGCCTTTGTTTAAAATCAATTTTTAAACACTGTTACCATTGTATACAGTCCCACTTAGCTGAAACAGAGCGAAGAGACATAGCAAATTCAAAGCAAATGTAAACCTACCCACTGCATGACTGTTTAAGAAAGGCTAAATGAAAAAGGAAGGCCTTAACTCATCTCTTAACAACTGGCAGCACTTGGGTCTCATAGGGTAGGGAACTCCGCAGCCTGAATTCAGTTATTGAAAATGTCATGCACCCCACCTCCCAGCTGCAATTCTGTAAGTCCTAGACATAGCAGGATCCTGACCATAGAGTGGAGCAGAAGGATGGTGTGTATCCAATTTCAAGTTAGGTTGAGTTTTCTAGGAGATAATCAGAGCCTTGAATTGAGCATTGGGAGCAACTGGCAACACACCAGCATGATATGGAACTCCTGACCTGGTGGGCCTGTGTGCCGAGCGACCATCCAAGCCCAGAGAGCAGAATCCCACATAGCTGGCAGAAGTCCCTTTGAGTTGGCCAGGGAGTGAAGTCTGCCTTACCTGTCCTGTTGGGTGGTTGTTTCAGCAAACGTATGAGGAAGCTGAGAAGGGTTTCGATGAGACTGTGGCCAAAGAAAAGGGGATGAACCGTGATGACCGAATCCACGGGGCTTTGCTGATCCTGAATGAGCTGGTGAGGATCAGCAGCATGGAAGGAGAGGTGAGTTGACCAAGGAGGCGTCGGCCTGAAGTCTGCGCTATTGCAACAGCCAGAACAAGGGGACTCCTCTGGCTGTCTTATGTCTGAGTACACAAAACTGAACAACCTGGAACCAGTTAGGGGAGCTACTCTTAAAGTCAGCTCATGTGTGATTTTGAACATTTTTGTGTTGGTACATTGTGAGTTGAAGAGAGTGGTTGATTCTCCTTCTGCCCCCATTATGGATCCTGGATGCCTGGGTTGTCCCGTGCACTCAGCACCTGTTTTATCTGTTCTTCGTCCAGCGTCTTCGAGAAGAGATGGAGGAGATCACACAGCAGCAGCTGGTTCACGACAAATACTGCAGAGACCTCCTGGGCTTTGGGACCAAACCCCGCCATGTCACCCCCTTTGCCAGCTTCCAGTCTGTACAACCCCAGCAGTCCAACGCCTTGATGGGGCTTCTGGGCTACAGCCCCCACCAGGGAATCGTGGGCTTCACAGTGTCACCCATTCCAGCCAAGTCGACCTTGGTGGAGAGCCGGTGCTGCAGAGAGCTGATGGAAGAGAAGTTTGACCAGGTGATTTCTTTTTTTTGGGGGGAGGTCTCTTTAAAGGTGGAGAACTTGCCTATAACCTTTTCCCTGGCATGCTAGTTTTCTAGGCGCGAGGAATCTTAGTGTTGTGTGGAGAACCTTTCAATCCCATCAGCCCCCACCTACTGTCTGAAGTCACCCAACCCATCCTGCTTGCTGCTGTTATTTATTTATTTATATAAATGGTCTATATCCTGTTTTTCCCTCTGAACAACTGGGCTGGTTGCTGGCACCTCTAACGCCCCTCTCCCCTCCCTGCTTTCCAGGTGTGCTATTGGGTTTTGAAGTGCCGAAGCAGCAAGAACTCGCTGATCCAAATGACAGTCCTCAGTTTGTTGCCACGACTGGCCGCTTTCCGCCCTTCTGCTTTCACAGGTAAAGGCGGTCCTTGGATTCATCTCTGCAGAGGCAGAACTGGGATTGGGTGGGCATCCCCTGGAGTATCTTCACCTGTCAGTCAGTCCTGCTCTGTGCACAGAATACAGCTATTCAACAGGCTGGTCCCCAGCCTCTGGCGGATATTTCAGGTGTGCATACTGAAGTGTCGTTACAGTCAAGAACGGGGACTTGTAGCACAATTCTGTACATGCTTACTCTGAAGTAAGTTCCATAGTGTTCAACAGGGCTTACTCCCAGGGATGTATGTGCAGGGTTGCAGCCTTGGGCGTGGTGTCAAAGGTTTTGTAGAAAAGGTGAGTTTAAGAAGTGGTTTTGAGGCTGTATCCCACAGGTGTTCTGGGAGACAGTTTATTATTATTTATTTATAAAATGTGTATCCCGCCTCTCCTTTCCAATCGTAAGGGGTAGCGAAAGCAGGAGAAAAAAGACCATTGGGGGAGCAGAAGACTTTTGGACAGTTAAGGACCTAGAAGAGGAGGGGTCATGGGCAGGATTGTAGCTGGACACAAGATGTGCCAGGCTTTGCCTCCATCCACTCAAGGTTAGGCTTGTGGGTCAGAGGCACTCAGGCAGGCTTGATCAACCGTCTCTTTCTTTTAGAACACATGAATAGCTGAAATAACCAGTTGTCCTTTTCCTCCTTTCCTCTGTGTGTGGTGAGCAGCTGACCACTACCTTCCAGACACAATGAACCACGTGTTGAGCTGCGTTAAGAAGGAAAAGGAGCGGACGGCAGCTTTCCAGGCCCTGGGCTTGCTCTCTGTGGCGGTGAGGTCGGAATTCCAGGTTTACCTCCCCAAGGTCCTCGAGATCATCAAGGCTGCCCTCCCACTGAAGGACTTTGCTCACAAGTGAGTCTGTGTGAAGGTGGGAGGTGATGAGAATGTCCTGGGGAGTTTGTCTGTCTTGGCGGCCTTGTAACTCTGGTGTCTGTTTCCAGGAGACAGAAGACGTTTCAGGTGGACGCCACGGTCTTCACCTGTATCAGTATGCTGGCACGAGCAATGGGACCCTCCATCCAGCAAGACATCAAGGAGCTTCTGGAGCCCATGCTGGCTGTGGGACTGAGGTAGGACTTTCAGATGCCTTTACCAACCACTGTGTGGTGCTCTTGGGCAAGTGATTCCCTCTCCTGTTTGACTGCTTCAGAAGATGTGAGAGAGCTCTGCCTTGCGCTTTATGGCATCTGGATTTCTGCAAAACACAGCAAGCGTCTGACAGGGAGTCACTGTTGATGGTGCCCATCATGTGATTGCAGTGCTTGTTTAGATGTTATGTTGTTCGCTGCAGGAACCATGTTTAGTCAATAAATTTATGAAGTCCATAAATTTATTTATTTATGAAGTCATGAATAAATCTATGAACATCATGAAAGCCATGATGTTTTGGCAAACAGGCTTCTCATTGTCTCAGCCTGTGTTTGTAAAACTCCAATTACAACCCTGCTCTGTGTATGAGAACTATAAATGTTAGATGCAACTTCAAAGCACACTGTCACAAATTAGAAAGCTGCTGCCTAGATTGTGAGGGAATGTGATGGTTAGGGAGGAGCCTCAGCTCTGAGCAGGGAGTTTTGCATTGTGTACAGAAGGTCCCAGTTTCAGTCCCCGGCAGCATCTCCAAGCTGGGTGGAGAGGAGACCCGTCTGAATGGCAGTGGCTTTCTTGGATTTCAGTGTAGGCAATACTCTTCTAGATCTAGATTCACCTAGATCCCAGTTGATCTGACTTGGTATAGGCTGATTTATATAGAGGTCATCTGGTCAAGACCCTGCTCTCTCTGGCACAACACTTCTCAGTTTTGCCAAACTTACGTTGGTGCCCCAGTCACTTGGCCACCACCTGTGCGTATCTGCAAGGCACAGGAGAAGAGCTGTGTAGCTCTGAGGGAGTGGTGGCATTTTCAGCAAAAATATTGTTTCTGTGCATCTGTGGAGAGTCTGAGCCACATGTGGCAGGCTGTCAGGAATGTCTGAAATTCCATGTGAATGTCTGGGAAGGCCTCCACTTTTAGCATTCAGAGAAAACGCCTGAGAGGCAAGTGCCTAAGGGCACAAACCTAACCTGGAGTTAGGCCTGCACAAGGGACTTGTGCCAGCTCAGGAGTGTCACAAATGCACTGTAAAGTATGTTTGCACCACTCTTGGAGTCAGAGAGACTAGAACACGTGTGCTGGCCTCCCTGACTCCAAGTGTGGTGCAAGTGGGCTTTATGGTGCATTTGCAACATTCCTGTACCCTCAGCGAGTGAGCAAATGCTTTTTGTTTGCCTCTGCCGGGAGTCTGGCTATGAGGTGGGATTACGCCTAGGCTGCTGGTCTGAGGTCAGAATTGTTTTCTGGCCTTGAAAAGTACGCAGGCTCTTAGGATTTATTGGTGCATTTGTGTATGTGTGTGCTCTTTTGGACTTTGTTGTTATCACAACAGAGCAATAAGGCTCTCCTAACACCAGCGGCCTAGTTAATGTCGGCATATTTTGGACTAAAGGATGGAGATGAGCAGTGTCCATGTAAACGACAGCTACATGTTTTTGAATTCTTCCTCCTGCTTTTTTTTTTAACCCAACCATAGCCAAACCCCACCCCGCAAAGAGCATATCAGGAAGCATATCATATCATCACCTGTTGTGGTGATGTGTTCTAATTACATGGAAGGGGTTTTTTTTAGTCATATTTTAGAAATATGCCTCTCCTAGTCTGATGGGATACACCCCACAATTCCTTCACCTTGTTCCTTGCACACATTTATTTATTTTTGTTAAATTTACATCTTTTCCTTCTTACACCATGGAACTTGCAGTGTTACCACCTCAGCGGGAACTAGGCCTGAGAGTGGACTTGAAGCCCGATCCCAGCCTGTTAAAACTAACTGTGTGGCCTTATGTCTTTCCCCTCAGCCCTGCTCTGACAGCTGTGCTGTATGACTTGAGTCGCCAGATCCCACAGCTGAAGAAGGAGATCCAGGATGGGCTCCTAAAGATGCTTTCCTTGGTCCTGATGCACAAGCCCCTGCGCCATCCAGGCATGCCCAAAGGTCTGGCCCACCAGCTGGCTTCCCCCAGCCTCACCAACATTCCCGAGGCCACCGATGTGGGCAGCATTACGCTTGCTCTTCGCACCCTGGGCAGCTTTGAGTTTGAAGGTAAAGGTTTGTTGAGCACATCACAGCTTGAAACTCTAAGAAAACAAAAGAGGCAATACAAAGGGTGCTGTAATTTGGCATTTAGGATCACCTTTATGAGCCCTTGTGCAGGCGGGAGAACAGGCAAAGGGAGTGTGTGAATGGACTATTGGGGATCCAGGCCTGGCTTTGCTGCCCAAACAGGCTCCTGATGGGCCGCAGATGATAGCTGCCCTAAGGAGAAGCTGGCAGACTGCCAAGAATGCAGGTGACACTGTACTGGTTTGTAAAAACTGAGTGGCAGATGGAAGTGGGCATTGGGTTGTGTCTTCTGTTAAGCTAGCTTTAATCACAGGCATCTGTAAGGTGCCTTCCTACATAATGCTTTTTGAAACTTCCCCCATCTCAGCCCTCTGCTTGAAATCTCCTTATACCCTAAAAGGTAGAAAATGACCATAAGGGACTTGGCAGTGTTAGTGCCTTTCTCTGAAGCTTGTCCTGCACCTTTGTTCATGTTTTACATTTATAAAGCATATTTGCATCATTTATGTAGTTCTGTATAAGGTACATGAAATGAACATGAAGGGCTTTAGGAAGGAAGCCCTGTTCTGAGCATTCTGTTTTCCCCTGCAGCGGGGAGGAGAAGCATACGTAATCTATAAAATTATTTGTCAAAATATATGGTGATGGACACTAGCTAAGCTGATCTTAAAAAAGGATTAGACAAAATTCATGGTGGACAAATCTGTCAGTGGCTACTGATTATGATGGCTATGTGCTTCCCCACATTTGGCTGAGTGCCGGTTGCAGAGGAGGAAGAGGGGTGGGAGAGGGGCATGCCTTCATTTCCCAGAGGCATCTGATGGACTCCCTTGAGAAGCAGGATGCTTGACTAGATGGGCCATTAGTCTGATCCAGCAGGGCCCTTCTTATGTACTCCCATGAGCCCTTTCTTTTCCAGGAAGACCACATAGGATAAAGGTAGAAAAAGATGAGAAAATCTGAGGAAAAGTTGGGGTGTTAATTCATTTATAAACCTGCAAAACCCAACATTTGTGAGGATTTACCCAGAGCTGTTCTGTTTTAGGCCTTATCTTCATGCAGTTCTGGTGCACTTGTTTTTTGTACTGGATGGGAGGCAACCTTTTGAAAAAACCTGCAACACCTCTCTGTCCTTCCCCCTCTCCATTCTGCTCCCATTCAGGACATTCTCTGACTCAGTTTGTCCGGCACTGCGCTGATCACTTCCTCAATAGCGAGCACAAGGAAATCCGGATGGAGGCGGCCCGCACGTGCTCACGTCTCCTCACGCCATCCATTCACCTGATCAGTGGGCACGCCCATGTCGTGAGCCAGACTGCCGTGCAGGTGGTGGCAGACGTCCTCAGCAAGCTCTTGGTGGTTGGCATCACAGACCCAGGTACATACAGGGACTGAGAGTGGGCATTTTGCCTTCATGAAACCTTCACCCGACCCTGTCTAAGGGGTAGAGGTGGCACAGTACCTTTGATGCAGAGTTTAAAACAATATTCAGTTCCTTTGGGCTTGACCAAGCCTTCAGGAGCTGTATTCTAGTCTTGCCAAAATGCTCCCAAGTGCCCACTTTCAGATGTGCTCTTTCAGACCCTGACATCCGCTACTGTGTGCTGGCGTCCCTGGATGAGCGGTTTGACGCACACCTGGCCCAGGCTGAGAACTTGCAGGCCCTCTTTGTGGCACTGAATGATCAGGTGTTTGAAATCCGCGAGTTGGCCATCTGCACCGTCGGCCGGCTGAGCAGCATGAACCCTGCTTTTGTCATGCCATTCCTACGCAAGATGCTGATCCAGGTAAGAAGCGGGAGAAACTCCCAACCCTGGTAGCAAAAGAAAGGCTTGCCCCAGTTTGGAGGTTATCCAGACGTCTGTAAATCATGTCACCCAGCCCTGTTTTTGGCCTGGTTCCTCCAGGTTGCTAGACTTTCAAGCAACCTGGAGAGCATCCTGAGAAAAGGGGCTTCCTTTGACAGATGTGAAGGGCCTGTTTTTTTTTCCCATTCTTGGTCTTGCATAGGCAACTCCCAACTGAGGAGGCCAGTTAGCTAGATGATGTTAGCTAGGAAGAATTTTTGAGCACATGACAGAGAGGACAGCCCTTTCCAGTGTTGATTAAACATGAAGCCTAGTCCTTGAAAATCTGAAGAGGGTTCAATCGGTATAAAGGACAAGACAGTGCTGTGGATTTTTTCTCGTAGCAATTGAAAAGAGGCAGCACACAAGCCAGACTGAAAATGTGTTCATCCCTGAGCTGGCATGCTACTTGAAAAACTACCACATTTTTAATTTAGATTTTCTTTTGACTGATCTCCTCATGCTAGCCTATTGTGAATTGTTTTTGTTGCTGTTTTTAATCAGTGTTGTGTAAATGGCCTCTGTGTGGGGGCAGGAAGCTGAGATAATCAGTATTGTAAATAATGTGATCGCTTTTCCCATGATGGGGTCAGAGTGTATCTTTCAGAATTACATAGCAAGGGGAGAAGAAGATGTTGGCTCACAGTGTGTATCATTTCACAGAGATAGGGCAGAAAGTGAAGAAAGGAAAAAGAGGCATCTTCTGCTGGTTAGAGAATGCAGTTGTCTGTTGTTACTTTCTCTTCTTGACCATGCCTGAAAAAGACAACCTTTCCCCTCTCACTCTAACCTGACAGTGTCTCCTTTTGCCTTTTCAGATCCTGACAGAGTTGGAGCACAGCGGCGTGGGCAGGATCAAAGAGCAGAGTGCCCGGATGTTGGGGCACTTGGTCTCCAATGCCCCACGACTCATTCGCCCTTACATGGAACCCATTCTCAAGGTAGGGCTTTTATGGAGCTTGTCGGGACATTCTCTGAATTCGCAAATACAGTGGGCACTCCTTGTCTGTGGGCTCAGTATCTGTGGATTTTAGCATCTGTGGAAGCCGAGCCCATGGCTGGAGGGCTTCCGAATGCAATCAGAAGTGGCTTCTGGTGGTGTCTGGGAAGAGTTCAGAGGTGCTGCATCCCTGTACCTCAGAATACCTCCTGGATGCCACCAAAAGTCACCTGTATTAACTGGAAATGACTTCCAGTTCTGTCCTGGAGACTTCTGAGGAGGCTGCATTCTTCCCCCAGGTAAGTAATTGTGATACCTCACTTCCCCCTTATCCATGGACTTCAGTATCTGCGGAAATGACCACCACCACCCCCTGGATACTGAGGGCCTACTGTACATCTCACAATTAATGGGGAGGCTGTGTTGAGCACTTCTGTCAAGTGGAGGAATGTAAAGATACTGACAACATAGTCCACGAATGATTTCTCTTCCCTCCCATTGACTTTTTGTTTGTTTCATTTACTAGGCATTGATTGTGAAATTAAAAGACCCAGATCCTGATCCGAACCCTGGAGTGATCAATAACGTCCTGGCTACCATAGGAGAGCTGGCACAGGTAAGCCAAGTCTTGGTTTTTGCTTGGCAGTGTGGTGTGATTACGACACCCTCAACATCTTTGTGTTCATGCTCTGTCTATGTAACCTTTTGGTTCCTGATCTTTTTTTCTTCAACAGGTCAGCGGTCTGGAGATGAGGAAGTGGGTGGATGAGCTTTTTGTCATCATCATGGACATGCTGCAGGACTCCTCTTTACTTGCAAAGAGACAGGTGAGGAAGAGGCTGCTTTGCACCAAAACGTGCTGCCTTACCCCTCTGGCCCAGGGACACCGTATCTGCTTGTTCAATTTATAGCCCATTCTGTCTCAGAGAGGCTTACGGCATGTGTTATCTGTGTTAATCATCCTCTCCCCAAGAGGCTCAGGTGGTGGTGGTGGTTGTAGTGGTTGTTGTTGTTGTTTTAAAAAAAGGGGGGGGGGACTTGAGGAATAAAAGAAATCCAAGTACTGAAAACAACATTTTGGTCAAAGAGGGAATTTAAAAAGAGGAAAGTGCTCAGGCTTAAATGAGTTGACGATAGTGGCCCTGAAGCCCTGTCCAAGAGTTAGGAAGTGAGCTCTTGGGGCCTGCTATCCTCCTCCAGGAACAGCAGCAACTGCCAGTGGAGACTGTTGGCAAAGAGCTGCGGACTCGGATCTCCTGGGTAGGGACAGAGCTCAGTCCTGTGTACGATGGACTCCCTTGACTCGCTGTATGTATCTACCAGGTGGCTCTTTGGACCCTGGGTCAGCTGGTGGCCAGCACTGGTTATGTGGTGGAACCCTACAGGAAATACCCAACTCTCCTGGAGGTGTTGCTGAACTTCTTGAAGACAGAGCAGAACCAAGGAACTCGCAGAGAGGTAGGTGCCTATGGATAGCTTGCTTCACCAAAATCCTGAGGTCTTGGGAAACCTGAACACCAGGTTCCCAATATCCTCTCATTTACCTCTGCAGTTTCTGGTTTCAGGTTGTTCATAATGCCATGGCCCCTTTGCATGTTGTGGTGCCGCCTTTCATGTTGGCTGACTCCTGGTTTTTCTTCCTGCCAGGCCATCCGTGTCCTTGGTCTCTTGGGGGCTCTCGATCCCTACAAGCATAAGGTGAACATTGGCATGATAGACCAGTCGCGGGATGCTTCTGCCGTCAGCCTCTCAGAGTCTAAATCCAGCCAGGACTCTTGTAAGTAGACTGGGAAGAGGGAAAGCTGCATTATATGGGACAAAAAATAATAGAACTCCCATCCTCTTCCTTGAAAAACAAGGCAGCTCATTGACCACGAAAGATGCTAAGACTCAACAGCCTAGTTAAACCATGAATGGTCTCTTCATGGGCCAAAAAAAAAAAAAAAAAAAAAAAGGCTCAAGGAAAAGGTGCCCAGGAACACGTCAATGCACGGCGGTTCTGTTTTCCTCATTTCCTGTCTCTTGCCTGTTTGTGTAGCTGTTTCCTGAATTAGAAAGTGAGAGGTGCTACCCTAATTGATGGGGTGTGGCCGTACAGCTGCCTGCCAGATGTTAGCTTCAGCCTGCCTTTCTCTATTTCCTTTGTGTAGATTTATTTATTTTGAAAGCCTCTTGGGCCTGTAGGTTGGGCACAGTACCACCCAAGTCCCTAGAACTAAACTTAATAGTGGCTGCAATGAAATACTCATCAATTTGCTGAAAGCTCCTTTATAGTGCAGGCTGGGAAGCCAGGATTTCACTGTGTGTGAGAAAAGTAGAGAGAGGAGCTAGCAGAAGTGCAGGAGATTAGAAACCTCTCCAGCTGTGTCTATCATTGATTAGCTTGTAAATTAAAAAGCTGCCTGGCCTGTTTCTTATGATACACTCTTTATTAAGGAAATGATTGGAGAGAGAGAGAGGCCCTTTCTTGTCCACGGGCAGGATTACAAAGTCCCCACCTAGTCCAGCAGGCTTTTTCATCCAATAGCCCACCAGCTGCCTCTAGGAAGCCAACAAGCAGGAGAATCAGAGGCATGCTTCCCTCCCGCCGTTGCTCTTCTGCAACTGGTAGAATTTTTTAAATGTCTGTACTTAAGGCTTTTTTTAAAATATGAAGCTACTGTAAAAATACTGAGAGAAGAAGAGTTGCAAGCAGAAAGTCTAAAGTAACAGCAAGTAATTTATTAATTTCATTTTTTTAAAAATTATCTTCTTCCAAAGAGCTCAGTTGGGGGGGATATAAATGGTTCTTCATCTTGCCCCCCCCCCCTTATCCCTACAACAGTCTTGTGAGGTCTGTTAAGCTAAAAGTCAGTGCCTTACCCGAAGGGACCAGTGAATATTCATAACACTGGGGGTATGAATTCAGAGCGCCCCTCTCAGATTCAGCTGTCTGACTAGTACATCGTACAGCAAGGTAGCTTGCACTGAGTCAGATTCTGGGTTCATCTAGCTTAATATTGTCTGTGCAGACCAGCAAACACTCTCCAGAGCTTGACATTTCTTTCCCAGTCCCAAGGGATTGGAACCCAGGACCTTCTGCATTCAGAGCATGTGCACTACCCTTGAGCTCTGATCCTCCCTTAAATTGCATTGGCTGCATACTCTGCATAGCAGAGTAGTGGTGATGGCTCTTCCATAAGATTTGTGAGCAGGCATAGCTTGCTCAATCCCCCTAAGTAATAGATTGACAGGACTTCAACAGCATCTGCCTTTCGAATTGCTCTGCAGTTCTTTGGCTGTCCTGGGTGTTTGATGTTAATCCTCCTTCCTTCCCAGCTGATTACAGCACCAGCGAGATGCTGGTTAACATGGGCAACCTCCCTCTGGATGAGTTCTACCCCGCCATCTCTATGGTTGCGCTAATGCGGATCTTCCGGGACCAGTCCTTGTCCCACCACCACACCATGGTAGTCCAAGCCATCACGTTTATTTTCAAATCCCTCGGACTCAAGTGCGTGCAGTTCCTGCCTCAAGTCATGCCGACCTTCCTCAACGTCATTCGGGTTTGTGACGGTGCCATCCGCGAGGTGAGTTCTCCCTTGGCGGCTTCCCCCTCATTCCCTGAAAACAGGACATGTTTCCAATAGAGATGGTGGTTCTGATGCTCAGGATCTTTCTGCATTGCCCTGCTGCTGGGCAACAAAAGTGAGTCGCAGCCTGTGCTTGCTCTGTCTTGTTTGGGTGTTTTCTCGCGCTGCCAATCATTCCCTGCTTCTTGATTGGAAGACCCCCCCACGTAGTCGCTTCCTTGTCAAGGGCTGCTGCTTTCAGGTGGTGCCACAGAAATGAAGCTTCTTCCTTTTGCTCCAGAGTAGCTTAACTGCATAGAACACAGTTTTGCTGGTTGATTTCCCACTTTGTCAAGTCAAAGGTCTGAACCAAAAGGACCATTTCATATTGGGTGTGCCACCTGGCGACCCTCTGGGCTGGCTGCAGGCTGCCTGCTTGCCCCTATTATATGCTGTAAAAGAAACAAAAGACAAACTATCACTTAATGTCTTAAACATAAACTACAAAGCCTGACAATCACTGCTTTAAACTGAGGACCTTGACTCTGAGGCCAAAAGAGAGTGTTGTAAAATTTACCCAACGAGCTGAAATGTTTATACTTGGGGAGACCAAAGTTTCGATTTATATTCAGGGCTAAATTTTTGTCTCCAGAAAATGCACAGGGATAGCAAAGGCCTCAGCTGTGTTTTCCTTTATGGGGTTTCTTGAATAACATGCAGTTCAGAGGAAAGTGATGTCTGCTTGTGCTGCATCAAAATCCATTTGGTTTAAATGCAAAATTAAACACTTGAGGCTGCATCCTAAACATGCTTATTGGAGAGTAAATCTCATTAAACTCAGAGGTAATTCCTTCTGAGCAAATGCTCTTGGAATTGCACCTTTCGTCCATTTGCTCTCAGTAGGACTCACGTGCACTTACTTTCCTCTGGGTACTGTCCTGCATGCATAGAGCAGACAAGTGGGAACACAGGATTCATGGGAGTAGCTTGTTGTACGTGGAATGTGCTTTTGGCATGAGCTTCTGTCAGGTTGCTTTTGTAGAACCACGGTCACCGCTGGCTGTTCTCTCCCAGAAGGAAAAAACTGTGTGGATTTGAAGATCCAAATCCTGGTGCCTCTGGGTGTGCTGGGTGCCCGGACCTGACTTGATCTGACTTCTCTGAAAGCTACGCACTTTTGCATACTCTCTTTAAAAATTTTCAGGTAAAAGAAGACGGTGAAAGTGTACTGGGGAGAAGAGCCGAGGTGGGTACGCGTGACGTTTAAACACCCAAGCAAGGCATTTCCTGTACTGTGTGTTTGTAAGCAGCCAGAGACAGCGCCTCCAGTGCTCAGGGCTGTGTTTTTGGTAAATGCACCCAGACCATCACCTTGAAATGTTGCCAGATTGCCGCTAGCCAATATGTGAATCTCTCCACCCTCACCTCTGTGGCTAATCCTCTGCCTGCTCTTTTCCTATGAGTGGCACACATCCTGTCCTACCCTGAGAGGCTGTGCCAGATCAGCACCTCTGTCGCTACCCTTTCTACCAGTACCACAGAATCCTTTGGATCCCCAGCTCAGCAGCATGTCACGTGTATCAGCAGTCTGTTAGGGCTACATAAATGAGTTTTTACAGTATTGAGGCTAGCAGCGAATGAAAGAGAACATAGCAAGGCCTTCTGGAGCAGAAAAGCCTAGGTAGCTTCTTGCAGGGCAGGTCTTGGGGCTGCTGCAGGAAAGGCCTTGTGCCAGGCTTTCCTAGATAATGTTAAACAATGGCAGTTCCAACACAGGCAGTCATTTTGCCATTGCTAATCTATAGAATTGTCTGTCGCAGGAGTGGCCAGACATTGCTTAATGTAAGAGCCACATACAATAAACTTCAGATATTTGAGAGCCACAATATTTAAGCATTTAAATTTTTAGATATATTTACTCACCATAGACATTAAACTTGTGTTTTAATCTAGTGGACTCTCAGTTTATACCCGGTAAATAATTAAAAAGCTTGAAAATTTTCTGTTTACCCTTCTATATTAAAGGAAAAGTAACATAAGCATGCAGAAACACAGGAACATGTTTCCATGAGCTGCACATTAATGTCAAAGAGCCTCATGTGGCTCAAGAGCTGAAATGAGGCAATCTGGTGCATCATTCATTTATGAAATCTGCTGCCACAGGACGCTTAAAAAGGGGCTTAGTCAATGCACAGAGGATGGGGCTATCCATAGCTCTGAGCTACTTCCAGGTTCAGGGGCAGTTTGCCTCTAAATGCCAGTTGCAGGGAAGTAGCAGCAGGAGAGGGGTCTGTTAATGGGCTACCTGGAGCTGGAGTTTGTGGGCCACCCAGAAAAACAAGATGCTGGATTAGATGGGTCTTTGGCTTGATCCTACAGGAGAATTCTGGTGTTCTTGTGCTTTCCTTGACACTCTCCTATTAGATGCACAAAATTGGTTCACCTTTTTTCTTTCCCATTGGGGTGATCCATCAAATATACGCTGTTGTATGACAAAAGCCAACTTAATCCTTGTGCTCCCAGCCTGCTGCTCAGTCACCTTGTTTTGCAAGCATTGCAGATTCTCCTGCCTTGCCATTTCTCACAAATGCATATAATATCTGAGCATAGATCAAGGGGAAATGCAGGGCAGGGAAGCGAAGAAGGAACCTTTATTTGGATATCTTGGAAAACTTGGGTGAGGTTGACTGCCAAGATCAGTCGGAGACGAGGGAAGGCTCCTCTATAAGGTGAGTTGGCAAAGTTCTGTGGCCGTTCAATTCTGGCCTGGTGCAAATGCTTGCATGTGGGGATGCTTGCTTGCTCATCCAGCAGCTGTGTTTGTCCTGACACCTCTTGTGCACGCACAGCTTGAGGATTCTTAACCGTGCACAGGAATGCCTGAAGCCACAGAAGGATGGGTGTGAGATTCTGAAATAAAATAATAGCCGTTTATGGTTTACAGCATGCCATAGCTTATGCGGTGTGTGTCTTTATTCTGGAAAGAGCTTGCAAACAAGGCCTTCTGACGCTGGCTCTTTCCTGCTCTTCTATAAAGTCTTTTTTTCCCCTTTCAGTTCCTCTTCCAGCAACTGGGAATGTTGGTGTCTTTTGTGAGGAGCCACATTCGACCATACATGGATGAAATTGTCACACTCATGAGGGTAAGCGTGACAATCCAATCTACTTTTTCCATTTTCACTTTGTATTTATGGGGCTTTGAAATGTTTCGGGGAGGCAAGGATCCATTTGGGGACTGGAGGAAAAAGGTTGGTGAAAGAAATGGAGATGCTTTAATTTTGATAAGAACCACTCAAAAGTGCATCTGGGCATTCAGTGGCTCTGTATTCTGTGCCTGCCTTGGCAGTTACAAGGGAAGCATTTATATGGAACAGATTTATTAAGGCAGAGTTTCATGGCTTATTAGGTCCAGATTTCCTTTGATCTGATTTACAGGCATTAGAAGGTGAAAAATAACTCTTGATGGAAGTCAAACATGACTATTTATTCGCTGTGCACTGAAAGGGGAAATTGAGGGTGGAAATAAACTGGGTCAGTACACTGACGTGTGTTCCGGATTGTGTATACAAAATTTACTGAAAAATCAAAACCTCCTTGCCACGGAAAAACCATTCCTTCAGAAGTGAGAATCCGTGCAGATCCTCCTGGCAGCCTGCCAGGCACCTGCATAACAGGTATACACATTTATGAGAACCAAGAGGCAGGAAAAGGATTGCATTTCAAGGTGGTGCTGAGGTTTGTTGCCTTGTATCTTTTGTTATCAAAGAGAAATTAACTCTGGACCAGGTCAAGTAGTCTTTGATGTCCGGAGAGATTTCCTTCCTGAGCCGCAATACCATCTGAAACCGGAGAGCTTTGTATGGGGTGATAGAGGCAATGGGAAGGGCTTGCTTCAGCTGGATGGAGCAAGTCATGGGATTTAAGTTTTGTAGGGTTTGTTGAGGCCTGAAGCTTCTCTAATCTGCCCCCTTGCACTGAGATAGGGTTCTCATTTGAGATGTTCATTTGTCTCCCTTCCCAACATTCTATCACACTTTAGAACAGTTGTCTTCAGCCTTCTCAGACTCACAACTTGCAGTATGAGATCCAATTTAGGTCTTTCTCATGTATGTGTTTCTCCGTGGGTGACTAGCCTTGGGAAACATACCAAGCTGCTTGTAGCTCAGTGTTGTCCACACTGTTTGGCTGAGAGTCTTCCAAAGTCTTTCTCAACCGTAAATGGAGATGCTCTACAACGAATCCCCTCCTACTCTCTTTCTCAGGGCTTACTACCCCTTCACTGCAGGCTTACTGGCTTAACCTGCAATTATCCCAAGGAAATTATCCCAAGGAAAAAGGATTGGGTGTGCTTAGCAGTATGGGATCACTGACAAAGACTGGGTTAGCGCCTTGTCATCAAGCCCAAGTTCAACAACCAAGGACCTCTTGAGATGGCTGGGGGAGGTGGCATCCTTACTCCCTCCAAAGTCCTTGCATATTCTGAGCTCATTCAATATCTGCTGTGCAACCAGGGGCAAGAGGAATTGATTCCCATTCCCCTGGGTAAGATGGTTGCAGCCCGATGGGGCTATTCAGATGTATGCGTCCAAAATGGGGCCAGGCCGGCGGGAGTTAGTATCTGGCCTAAGTGCCGGGTGAACCTATCTGTACCTCACCTCTGTTTTGTTCAAGTCTTGGCTCTCTGCTGGACAAAATAAACCGTATTCATTGGTAGCTGCATCTTTGCAGTATTCTGCAACCTTCTTCTCTGTCCCTCCTTCCAGGACTTCTGGGTTGTGAACAACTCGATACAAAGCACTATCATTCTCCTTATTGAGCAAATTGTGGTGGCCTTGGGTGGGGAGTTCAAACTCTACCTTCCCCAGCTCATACCTCACATGCTTCGAGTCCTCATGCATGACAGCAGCAGCACCCGCAGTGTCTCGACCAAGGTAAGCACTCTGCTCTGTATAGGCCAGTGATGGCAAACCTTTTGGGCGCAGTGTGTCAAAACTTAGGAAAATGCTTAACTTGACTCTGCTGGTGTGTCAACCCCCCCTCCCAAACAAAAGAGAAACTATTATTTATATTCATTTAAAGAAAAAATACATCCAGTCATGTGTGGTGCAATGTATTATATAATGAAACATCAAATAATTACAAAAATGAAAAATAAGTAAAACAAACTCAGTTTTTTCAGGTAGTGGTGATTGCTGGTGTGTCACCCCAAACATTGCAGTGTGTCACACGTGTCATAGGTTCACCATCATTGGTATAGGCAGAGCAGTCCTGAGTCTTAACGATATGTGGCGCACTGTTACATCTTGATAAATTGCTTATCCCAAAGTTAGGGCTGAGGCAGAGATGGATCTAATGCAATGGTAGGTTGCATCAAAACCCGGTCCGGGACCTACCAATGAATTGTGACCCAGTTTTTGCTGGTTTGTGAAACTGACAGGGCAAATTAGGCTATGTGCATCAAGGGTTAAACAAGCTGCTACTTGGGTGGGGGGGGGAGCACTGCTACTCAATCAATCAATTATAGCCACACCCCTTGGCATTTATAAATCAGGCAGCAGCCTCTAAAAGATTTTGAGAGCCACTGATATAATGTGTTAAGCCTGGTGAGCAGTTCAGTGAATGGTAAGTGTGGTTCAGTCAATCTTCAACCTCTTTTAGAAGCTTGGCTATTCAGATGATCTATTTTGCCAGTGCACTTTCATGAATAAAGATAAGCCATGTTGGACTTAGAATTATTCAAGAAGATGTGCCTTGCAGGTTATTCACACAAGCATTGTTTGTGCAAGTACAGTTTATCCACAAGAAATCTTGTGTTTTAGTGAAGTTTTTTTCTAGCTTTCTAAGCTGGGAAAAGGGAGCGACAGGGTGACAGTTGGCCTTACTGACACAGTCTCTGAGCTGGAGTGGATTTCTTCTTGAAAGCATACCATCAGATCTCCTTTCTGAATGCAGATCTTGCTCATTTCTCTCCTTTCTAGCTATTGAATGCCATCCAGCTGTTTGGTGCCAATCTGGACGATTACCTGCATTTATTACTGCCGCCCATCGTGAAGCTCTTCGATGCGCCTGATGCCCCACTGTTGGCTCGCAAGTAAGCGTTCCCCTCTCTTCTGCATCATTCTGCAAGTGTGTTTCTGGATAGCAGCTAAGATTTTATAGGGTCTGTGCTTCTAACTGGTCCTCCCACTGTCTGTATTCTTGTGTGGCCTGTCAGGTGGGAAGAAAAGGCTTCTCCATCACAAGTTGTTACTGAGCAAAAGAGAGCAAGCCGATAGGGGTTATTGAGAAGTAACCGTCACATTTCTGCATTGTTGGCACACCTAGTTTCTACAAAGTAGAGCAGTGGTTGCCAAACGACGGCCTGCGAGCTGGATCTAGCGCACCCCTGACTCCCTCCCTCACATGAACTGAGCGTTTCATTCCACAGGGGAGCCTTCTGGCACCTTGCTGCCAAGCGCCCTGAAACTATGCCGCAGCCAGCTGCGTCTGCCCTGAAATCCAGGCACATGGCATTCTGGGGCAACGGTACCCAGTAGTCCCTGGCTGCGGAGCAGTTTTGGGGCATGCGGCAACAAAGTAAGAAGGGATCCCCTGCATATGTGGGTGATACTGATCAGCTATTTGTGTTTTCCCCAAAGGGGGATTATCAGTTTATATCAAACTTGATGGATGGCCTTTTTCCATCTTTACATGCTTTGATTTTGTGCAAGTCATCACCATGTTGTTGGGTTTCTTCCCCCCACCCCCACCTTCAGAGCTGCCTTAGAAACTGTGGATCGCTTGACAGAGTCTCTGGACTTCACTGATTATGCCTCGCGGATTATCCACCCTATAGTGCGAACTCTCGACCAGAGTCCAGAACTCCGGACGCCTGCCATGGACACGCTGTCCTCCTTAGTCTTCCAGCTAGGGAAAAAGGTAAAAAAAAGTTATGTCCAGGAATTGGCTGCTTTTTAAACGTTCTGTGTTCCCCTAACATTTCTTTCCTAAAGAGATTCCTTTTCAAAAGAGGGGTGTGTGTGTGTGTGTGTGTGTGTGTGTGTGTGTGTGTGTGTGTGTGGGCTGCTTTTTACTGGCTAACTTCTTTTCTCTCATTTTCAGTATCAGATTTTTATCCCAATGGTGAACAAAGTCTTAGTGCGACACAGGATCAATCACCAGCGATATGATGTTCTCATCTGCAGGATTGTGAAGGTCAGTCTTTTGAGGGGGCAAGGGGGAGGGTGGTGTATTTAAGGGGCATGGAGCTTCTGTGGGCTTCTTTATTGTGAATGGCCCAGATGGTGTTGGAGAGGTATGGGTTTTAATGAAACTTGTCTGGTAATGGTTTATATTTCTAGACAATCAATCATAACACAGTGAGGGAATTAAATAGCAAATCTCCTTTGAATTAGGGCTACACTCTTGCTGATGAGGAAGAAGATCCTCTGATCTACCAGCACCGAATGCAAAGGAGCAACCAAGGAGAGGCCTTAGCCAGTGGCCCTGCGGATACGGGTCCCATGAAGAAATTGCACGTCAGCACCATCAACTTGCAGAAGGTAGGCGTGGGCTTGCTGAGTATAGATTCCCTGTGGAAGAGGAGATGGATGGGCATTTTCAGAAAGGAGTTGATCTTTGTTGCACTGGGACTGCTTTCTGGGCTTGTTTCCCATCGCCTGGCAGACCTAAGAAAAGGGTTTCTGAATTTGTCACACTGCATCTCGCAAAGTTGAGATGTTTCTTTAAAAAAAAAAAAAAAAAGTGGAGCTTCTCCAAATGTAGTTGGGTCTATCCCAGAACTTTCCCAGCCTCCTTGGAGAAAGTAGATCATAGTGATAGGACAGTAGTTCAGTAGTACAGCCTCTGCTTACGCTGGACCATCGTGGTTGCAAATGTGCCATAAGGCTCACCTGCGCCATGGATTTGGTTGCTGGGACAACGCAGGGAGCAGAGCCGGTGCGCATGCGCCGCACACCCTGACAGCTCCCAGTTTAGTTTAAGGTACTTGTGGATTGAGATGTTTGTCTGAGGACGCAATTCTAACCTGGAGTTAGGACCTGGCACAATCCTAACCAGGAGTGTCACAAACAATCAATCAACAATTAACAATTGTTAACAACAAGAATCAACATTTAATCAACCAGCAGTAAATGATGTCCATGTGCCAGTTTTCCTGACTCCGAGTGTGGTGCAAACATGCCTTATGGAGCATTGAGAAAACTCCAAGTTAGCCTTGCACTGTGAATGATACGTGCCTGCATGTAATTGTCCATAAGGTTGAATGTTTATAATGCTCTTTTAAAATAGATGAAAACCAGTGTGCATTGGGCCAAAGTGTGCCTGCTTTTTCCATGATTCATGAAAGTGTCCTCTGTGTTTCAGGCCTGGGGTGCGGCGAGGAGAGTTTCCAAAGATGACTGGCTGGAGTGGCTGAGGCGGCTAAGCTTGGAGCTGCTGAAAGATTCTTCGTCGCCATCCCTGCGCTCGTGCTGGGCCTTGGCCCAGGCCTACAACCCCATGGCCAGGTAATGGCATTTCCTGCCTCTCCTAGCAGCGCCCGCCCAGCCAAATGCCATAAAGAGGTGGAAACAGAAGGCAGAGGCGTTTGTGGATGAGAGTTAACTACCATCCTGCGGCAAATATAAGCCTTGGAATCTGATTTTGTAGGCAGCCTTTTCTGACTGGCAGTTCCATGAGGTGTGTGTGTTACGAGCAGAGAAGAAAAAAACTTCCGAATGTATGCATATGCCTGCTGCTATTCCCAGTATGCGATAGCAATGACACATGGGTGTGGAAAAATATGGTAAAATTACTTTGTACAGGCAGTGAAGGCTCCTCAAGGTGGAACAAACAAAGCACAGTGCGTTTGTCCCTGCCCAGTTGACCAGATTGTCTGGATGATTTTTCTGTGGGGCATGCAGGGCATTATCACTTAGCAGAAGGACGGTCAACTGTTCTTTAGTAATATATAATCCTCAATTATTTTGTTCTATCCCCAGAGTTAATTGAGGCACAGGGGTCCCTTGTCAGGTGGAGAGGAAAAACAATGGTATGTTTGTTCAGTAGTCACAATAATTAAAGCTTCCTGAGAGCCCAAGGCACCTGTTCACAGAAGAGGCTGCATGGTGTGTCTCTATGTGAGGTGTCGTTCTGGCCTTGCCTGCCTCCAGCCATCCTTTGCTGGCAGCAGAAGAGCACTTCTCTGGAAAGTCTGGTCAATTTCCTGGTTCCCTGAATCAATCAGAGTCTGGTTCATCATGTCTAGATTACGTGTGCTTTGGATACAAGATCTAACTCTCCTAGGAAAACATTTCCCTAGTAAACAGTTAGTCCTTTCCAGGCCCAAGATGGTGGGAGATTCCCAGCCTAGCAGAGACCCAGGTCCACTGATGCTGGGGCAGAGCTAGGTTTGCTTCCTTTATTTCTTGCAGCACCCCAAGCCATGAATACATGAGAAGACAGCCCTAGCCTTGTCTTTCAAACATTTCAAGTAACATGCTGGCCTTTTTCTCTACAGCCGTTAGTCCCCTTCTCCCTAGTTTTGTTTCCGTCACCCAGTAGTCTCCAAAGAGGCTTGGATTGAATTTAAACTCAAGCAGCTGTGTTGTGCAGCAAGAACATGAGAACTGTTACACAACTGATGTCGCCGTTGCATGCGTGTGGCAGGCAGGATTTGACGGCATGAGTTTCAGCCTCTAAGCCCCCTTGTGGCTCAAGGAGCTATTAAAGACAGGGCTCGGCGTTCCAGCGTTCCTTGGATTTAGTGTTCAAATCCAGGCAGAGTGACTTAGCCCTAATCAGACTAGCCAAAAATTGCTGATGTATTTGTGGGTGTGGGAGCTGTATTGCAGGAGCTAGAGTCAGTCTGAATGCAGGTCGGTCATATTGCAGAGGGCCAGTACGATCTGGCTGCTGATCTTGAGGGCAAGAGGTTGGGGCAGAATCAGGTTCCCTCTGAAGCAAGGGTCTCAATAGGAACGTAAGTGATGCAGGACTGCCTTCACGTGAAAGAAGCACGGCCCTAACATCTCTTCCATTTTATATGCCCTGTTTTCTACATACAGCAAGATTATAGGACACCGATTGTGCCCCAGAACCAAAACAACAAGCAACTTCCCCTGAGACAAACACATGTCTGGTCTTTTCCCATGTTTGTGGAGTTCATAGTGGCGTCCCCAGATAACTTCTTTCCTCTTCCAACTCCTCTTCTCCACAACTGATTCGAAGAAGCTACATCTGTTAGAATTGTAATCTTTGTGGGTTTGGATCCTGATTTTCCGGGTAACTCGGCAAGATCTTTTTAGCCTTTGGAGCTCAGAATGTTCCAAGACATACATGGACTCTTTTGCTGAATGTCTGAGACCCGTATCAGTTGCAAATGGATTGCTGAGGCAGCAGCAGCTGCGTCTCTGTTCAGAGGCTCTGCCTTGTATAAAAGAAGTTGACCCTGAGTAGTATGATGATCTAGGATTTGTGGGCATTTGTCAATTTAGGCCTGGGGAAGGAGTTCGGCTTCCTCCCCATGCTTAATTTTAGCACAATGAATGCAGGTTTGAGTAGTGATCCCATGGGTGTATCCCTGTTGTTTGAGATGGCAGGACACACACTCAGTTCATGCAGGAGTCTTTGAGTGACTATAGTAGCCATCTCTCCATCTGCCTTGGGACACATGGAGAAGACAGTTTCATAGGTGTGCTTGGGCAACCTTTTCAGTGTTTGCTTTACTTACTGCTATACTAATTGGCTTCTCCCTCTTGTCCTGCACACAGAGATCTCTTCAATGCTGCTTTTGTGTCATGCTGGTCCGAACTGAATGAAGACCAGCAGGATGAGCTGATCCGCAGCATTGAGTTGGCCCTGACTTCTCAGGACATCGCAGAGGTCACTCAGACCCTGCTGAACCTGGCTGAGTTCATGGAGCACAGTGACAAGGTAAAAACCCTTGAAGGAACCTTCTGCATGCAAATGTGTGGCTGCTGGGACCAGCCTTGAGAATAAGTCTGCAGAAGACACAAGCCCACAAAAATGTTAACTAACCTTGCTTATCCCATATCACTGGGCTAATCATTTCAACATACAAAGCTACCATCTCCATTGGGGCCACTGGTCCCTCTAGCCTCAGCTCTGACAGGCAGTAGTTTTGCAAGGTCTGTAAGAGGTTATTCTTGGTTCTGAGTCCTTGTTTCTGAGTCCATCTGTGTCCTTTTTGAACTGGAGATGTCAGATACTGCATCAGAGACTTCCTTTTGAAAGTTCTTTAAAAGTCTGAATGTATTACTTTTGTATTACTTTCTTGCCTGGTCACCTGGGCACCATTCTTACTTGCCCCAGGTACTTGGCTATGCAGTGCTGTGCCTCTGTGAGTTCTCCTCTTTTGGCACATCCATCTGAGCTCACATAGAAAACTAAGGAAGCTCCATTTGTTTCTGTTAGGGGTGAATCTGATCGGTTCCCACTTAATCCTGAGTAATTGGGGGCAGCAGGAGAGACTAGGTTAACCCTAGTCCGGAATATTTTGCAAGCAGACTGCTAGCACGAGGTGAGGAGGACCATCCAGCCCGTTTTCCATCCAGCCCCACTCCTGCTTTTTTCCCCGTTGCCTACTATACCCCTCTTCAGCCTCTTCTGCAGATCATAGACCCCTCACATCTAGACACTAATTGGATACCCGAGGAATGCCATTGGCCTAGTCCAGCTACTGACTTTGTAGGTGGACTCAGGTGATGTTTTGCCGCCACCCCCCCTGATGTTTAGTCCTGCTTTGTCTTCCGCAGGGTCCGCTGCCATTGGGGGATGACAACGGCATTGTCCTGCTGGGAGAGAGGGCAGCTAAATGCCGAGCCTATGCCAAGGCCTTGCACTACAAGGAACTGGAGTTCCAGAAAGGACCAACCCCTGCAATCCTGGAGTCTCTGATCAGGTAGAGTCTGCTGCTTTGTGCCCCCAGTGGGAGGGTAGTAGGAGGGAAGCAGGTACCCAAACCGCACTCTCCGGGTCTGATGGTCCTGCTAGTGAGCTGGTGTAGCATAGGGGCTAAAAGACTGAGCTGTGATCTGGACTCCCCAACTGAGCCCAGCCTCTGCCACGAACTCATGAGGTGGCCTCCAAGATTCAACCAATTAGCTTTGATTAGTTGACGAAAAATGTTTTTTAAACGGCTTGAGCATATAGTGCCTTTTATATTGGGATTGGTGTCTTTGCGTTGGGGGGGGGGGACAAACACTGAGGGCAGCCGCCTGCCATGTGCCACGTTCTGCATTGGCAGAAAGGGCATGTACTGTAATTGATCTCTCTTTGCCTTGGAATTGTTTCCTAAGTATGAATTCAGGAGAGTTTCTGCATCTCTCGAATGGCTTCTTCCATCCCCCTCCCCAATAAGGCATGAGGCAAATAAGACAAAACCTTGGCACTAGGGAAGCTTCTCCTTTGCGTGTCATCCCCAGCCAAAGCATTAAGTGACTTTCAAGATACATTATGTAAGGGACATTTTGAAGATGCTGGCTGATGCCTTCTTATAAAATGCACAAATACCATAAATAGCTGTGTAGTTTATGACGCTCTTGGACTTCCACCTCACACTGGTTTGGGGATTAGTAGAGATTTCTCTATCAGTCGGCCTGGCAAGTGATTCCAAAAGCACTACAGCTTAATATAAGCTCATAAAAACTCCAAGAACTGACCCTCCTTGTGCCTTAAAATACCATCATCTGGTATTCAAATGCCTGAGGCCAAAAGCAATAGAAATGGGCCAGTTCCCTGCCAGAAAACTCTGCAGACTTTTCTTTGCTCCTGTCTGAGCCTCTCTGTGTGCTCGTCAATCAGATAATTGCATTTGGACGCTCATTGTGCTGCTGTTGTGTTTTCCACCCTTTGATCGAACTTGCTTTATCACAGAACTGCTGCAGTTTGCCCTGTGTTACTCTGGAGAACAGATATCTAAAACAATCAGAAGCCAATGCAGCAAAAGAAAACAATTGATTCAGGGCAAAACAAAGATGTTTGAATTCCCTTTCAAATTGCCAGGAAGACCAGATGAAGTGTTCCTTTTTCTCAGCTCTCAGTCCGTCTGCTGCATGAGAGGCTGGAATCAGAGCTGCCATCCACATAACCCATTCTCAAACCCGAGTCCAGAGTGTCATCCTAGTGGAGATCACCTTTGGGGGAGGATGCCCAGGGATCCTAGCATCAGGTCTAGGTTGGGTTAATTTGGTTTGGCCATTTGTGGATTGATCAAACAATGGGGTGTGAATGGAAATGCATAGCCTTGTTGAGATCCAACTGCTAGTGTGTGAGTGTGAGTGAACAAGCGTGGGCTACAGTTTGATACTTTTGTTTCTTTGGTAGGTACATTTTGTCACATAATTAGTTTCTTTTATGCCCAGCTAGTCATTTTATATTTATTAAAGCTGTGAATTTCTCAGGAACTGTATCTGTCCTAGGGGTAGCATATTACTCAAGTGGAAGTATGCATCTGCTAATCAATCATTAGCTACAATTACTTGTGTTCTCTTTTCAAGCTTTTTTTCCAGCTCTCTCTCTCTCTGTATGTGTGTGTGTGTGGGGGGGGGGTGGTACATTCAAGGACAGTGGCTTCTATATATTGAGGCTGCTCTGTTTTTCAGACAGGACTTCAGGGAAGGGGAAGTCATTTCCATCTCTTCTCCATTCAGTGTTGTCTTTTGTATAACTGGGTTATTTCTCACCATACTTATGCTGTATAAGTATGCCTTCTTTCCAAAACGTGCATGTTCTTCAAACAAGTCTGCTTGTGTTTTGGTATTTTGACAAAGAGTTGAAAATGCAGCTTTAAAAACAAGAGAGTTTTATTATAGAATCTGAAACAAACAAAAAGCTATCACACAAACAGGGCAATTTTGTACAGCGCTTTTTCGATTTACAGCACGCACAAATCCACCGGGGGCATCTCCCATGCAGCAACCTTCTGATAGCAACGGTAGAGGCAAAATGCTCCCAGGCTTGGCTAGTCAACATATACAAGACACTCCCCAGAAAACTGGCATCTCCTGGTGTGAAAAAGCAGCAACTTTTAAATTAAGCCAAATCCCTCTTGTAGTAATAAAAAAAGTGAATAAAAATAGATAACTATGACCCCACTTTGGCAACACAGCTAAGCAGGGAATTGTGATGTGAGAGAGTCCTTGTTTTTTTTTTTTTAATTAATCAGCAGATCTTCTCCCAAATTCTTATTGTCACAAGAAAGGGTGCGGTGGTTTGTATTTATTACAATGTGTGCTGATGCAATTGGTATCATTCTCCCATTTCAGAATAAGATACACGACTGCCAACTGTTAGCCAGCACTTCATGGTATCGGTCTTGCATGGTATCAGTCTGTTTGCTAGCAGTATAACCCCCAAACCCTACCAGGAGTCAAGGCATAACTACCATTCAAGCCTAGAATGCCTTTGGTGAATAACTTTACACAATTTCAACAGGGAGCCTCTCTGTGCTCAAGGAAAATCAGCCATGATTGGCTGTCTCAGGCTAATTTTGATTTGATTCTAATCACCTAATGTTGGTTTTTCATATTCGGATCATAAGCAAGCCATCACGGAGAAATGCCTTCTCAGTGCTATCTTCTTCATCCAATGTTTGCTTTCCCATCTGGCAGCAGCCCACCCACCCAAACCACTGTGGTCTTCTTACTTCCACTTGGTGAGACTCACATTTATAGTTGTGAGACAGAAATTGCAAGGTGGATATATAGAGATATTTTAAAGGCTGTACTTCCACCCAACCTGATCTCTGTTTCCTTGTTTGGAATAAATTGCTAAGGCAACGCTGTGGTAATTGGGCATCGTCTTCATCTTTCGCAGATGAAGATTCTCTTGCAACAGGGAGCGTGTTGTTGCATGTTTTGAATACCTTGGATTGAGCAAGGTCATGAGAAGGTGTAAACACTGTCAGCTGAATTTGAGAGACTTTGGGAAGCAGGCGTGCTTAGTAATGTGTGAGGTGAAATCCCTGTGTCCAGCCCTAGCATTTCAGATCAGTGGTTGTGTGTTTTGCAGCCAAGAGGATTTCTCCTTCCTGCCCTGCCCTCCCGCCATAGTCCCCCCCCCCCGGTAGTGTCTCTGCAGCCTTACTCAACCCTCTGGGTTTTGAAGTCTGCTGGCCGAATCTTCATCTCGACCCTCTTCAGGGAATAGGTTTTGCCATGCCAGCCATACCAGGTGATGCCGTCTGTGCTCTTGTTGTGATCACCATTGCGGTAATAAACCCCGTTGGGGTTGGAGTCTGTGCAGCAGTTGTACCAATAGCCACCTTTCCAGAAGCAAGTAGACAATAAAAGCATTTATCAGTAAGGCTCTTCAGCCTTGCAGTATAGTGGTTTTCACTCAGACTTCAGGGAACTCTGTTTCCATTGACTTGTCGGTTGCACTGCACACACCAGAAAAAGGGGGGATATTCCTCTTACTCTGTTCATCAGCCCCCAAAGGGTTGGTATAAAGTCTATGAGTGTATGCCTGCATGTGTGTAGAGAGAGCCTTTTGTGATGCCCCCCACCCCAGCATCTATTTTTAGAAGGCTCTTCTAAACATGTATTTAGTCAGACATGGCTGGACTAAAATTGAGGGACATCAGGGTTGTGGCATGGATTTCAGTAAGGACTCCGCCATTCCTTCCCCTGCCCACCCCATAATTTGAGTTCTGAGACAACCTAAGCAACAGCCAAATCTAGAAGCTGACCCCATGCAAGATCCCTTCCAGCTGATCTGTGGTGGGAAGCAAGAGCAGGATTGAGGCTGGTGGGGAAATGCTTTCTGGCATAGAATTTTAGACTTGTTTTCAAGGGCTGCGTGCAGTCAGAACTTGGCGCGCACTCCTTACCTTTGCGCAACAGAGCACAATGATCCACGCACTTGTCGTTGTCCTTGTCCTTGGTGCTGAAGGCTGTGTTGTTGTGGTACCTCATGGAGTCATGTGGGACGTTGCCACTGAAGTTGGCCAGGAAGAGGCGGTAGCTGTTGAACTCGTCACCCAGGGTGAAGTGATTGTATTGAGCAAAGCGGATGTTGCCATTCCAGTCCTGCCAATTAGGAGAAGTTGGAGAGGAACTTCTTTAGAAACCATCTAATCGGCGGTTTTCCTGAGAAATGTCCTCGGTACATATGTGCCCCTGAAACAACTTCCACCTCTGTCAGCACCATTTGCATGGATGTGGTGGAACTGCCATAGTAACATCTGTTCTCAACATTTTGCACACCAGTCATGCAATCCACCAGTGAGGATAAACTTGCTAGCCTGGCATAACTGAAACAATCTTGCTGTGCCTTTATTTGCTTAAATGTGTGCCTTTCCTGGTCCTGGAGGCTCAAGTTGGATATAACCTTTTTTTTTTTCAAAACAAGGATAGCAATTATAGTAAATTAAACAATCCCCTGTAAAAAAGATCTTAACTCTTCCTTTAGCTGGGCAGACTTCCAAGGAAAGAGAGAGCCGCCACAGATGAGTGATTATGCATCCTGGTTTGAGTTTGATGCGCAGATGGTCCTGCTAAGGACAGTGTAACTAGGGCTACGGCCGAATTGCCCATCTTTGACACCCTTGCCTGGATAAATCATTCCTAAGAGTGGCATTGCTGACTTTTTGGACTGCTTTTCCTCCTCCTAGTGTTATGTTGAGACTTTCTGTAATGTGCATTTGTGGCATTTCAAGCCATCTGCTTACCTCAAGTTCCACGCGCAACACGGTTGGCCGCTGTGAAAGCCGGTAGATGTGTTCATTCCCCAGCCAGAAATCTCCCTGGATGCTGCCAAACCCTTCCTTGTAGTGTTTCCAGTCCCGGCTGAAAGATATCAGGCCAACTTTGCGCCTCTGGATGACAGTCCAGCCTCCACCGTCGGTTTCCATGTCACAGTACACCTGGGGAGGGGGTGATGGGCAAGAGCAGCAATAGGACAGTTGGTCAGTGAGGCCAGGAGCTGCCCAGAACCTGTTCTTGTATTAGTATTTATTTCTCTACCCCAGAATGCCTGCTCAGTGAATTGGAAAACTATTTTTTCTAAGCATATCTGGGTGGACTGGAATAGTTGAGGGGAAAGTATTGGGAACATTTTTTCCTCTGGCTGCCAGTGTGCTTTTTAGGGGCATGTTCTGCATTGCAGACTGGGTGGGACCTCAAGGGATGCCTTTGTCCGTTTGAGCCTCCCCAGTCCCTACTATCAGCTTCAGCACTCTGTGATCCATCTTAGGCTTCTGATTGGAAGATTCCAGAGGCAAGGCCAGCTTGCTTGTGATGCCATGGTCAAAGGGCTCCCTTCTCTCCTCATTTTATTGGTTTTTAGGGCTGTTTTTAGCTGGTTTTTACAGTATTTCTTATCGATAAGGTACTATTGATGCTGGTATGTGTGTGTGTTCGTAAAACTTAATGCTAGCATTTCCCATGAAGTCAACTACTTTTCTGCCTTGGGTGGTCTTCATTTATGCTCTAGATTAGGTGAAGCAACACCCTGGGAGAGTCATTTCAGGCACAGAGGAAGCAAAAGCCAAAGTGGGACAGCTGTTCTTAAAGAACAAAATCCTAGTTACAATCCCAGGGTCTTGGAGAATACATATCCCTGTCACGACGCATCACAGATTGGGGCATTCCGGAGTTAGGAGGCTTTCTTAGCCTGAATCAGTTGAGGTCATCCTCTCTTTAATCACTGAAGTGTATGGAGAGCCAATGTGTGTAACTTTATAGGGACTTGTCCTAAACAGTAGCTACTCCTGTGCACCGCAGTCAGGGGAAAGGAGCATAAAGTATCCATGACACAGGTGTGCAGCGTGCTTACCTGAAGTTCTGGGGTCCCGAGGAATTCATCGGGGAGGAGTTTGTAAACACCAGAAGTCCTGTAATTCCTCTGATAAAGGGATGAGCAGTCATACACAGCATCTGTGTGAAGAAATGGGAAGCAGGACATTTGAACTTGAGCGAGAAATGGGAAGCAGGACATTTGAACTTGAGCGAGAGAGGTCAGTCTGCTAGTTTCCAGAGTAGTGGTGGACTTTTAAACTAGTGTTTTAAACTAGTGGACTTTTAAACTAATAAAGGAAATGAAACTTCTGTAGATCCTAGGAATAGCTTTCAGATGTTGTTGCATAGTTTACAAAGAATCCCGTTGCGTTAAGCCTTAAAAATGGCATCTGTGCTGAGACTTTGTGGAACTGCAAACCTAGAAGCCTTTGGAGAAGGTGGGGTGCCAAGGTGTTGGTTGGCATGGACTTGCACACCCAAAACCTCTCCCTTGGCAGACCCAGGAAGTGATGGTGCATGCGCTATTACAAAAAAAATAGTTTGATTGCTATATGTGAGATTGGCGAAAAATGTTCTGCTCGGGCTATGAGGGCTGGCAGTCAGAGTGGAGAGAGAGCCAATTGCATCTTCCTTGTTTTAAAATGTCTCTTAAACACCCTGACAACGCTTGTGGGAGGCTGGGTACGTTTCCTGCTTCTTCAGATCCAAGTGTGTTGATCTGATGGGATGGCCAGGCCTGGAGCCAGCTTGCTTGGGCAGAGGAGCCAAACCAGCAGCTCCAACATGTTTGGGCTGCGCTGTGAGCGCTGCATAAAGGCCTTGCTGCCGTTTACAAGGCACGTTCCCGCCCAAGCGAGCGTGTCAGGCCTTGAAAGCCACTGCTTCCCTTTTTCTGTAGGAGCTGCACTCCCAGCTTCTCCCTCGGGAAGGCAGGGGCTCTGCCTGAGTTGAATTTTTATCTGTCCTGACAGCATCAGCAGAGTACAGCAAGAGGAATGGTTTCCACCTCTTAGGAGGGATTAAGGGCCAGGTACAACTTCCTCACATCCATCCATTCAAGTCCCAGAGGGCAATCCTAACCTGGAGTTAGGCCGGCACAGATAGGTCAGCAAAATTTAGCCGGCACAAGGGCACCATGAAGCACGTTTGGACCACTCTCAAACTCAGGGGGGATGAGTCACGTCTGTGTTTCGGCCTCTCTGACTCCCGAGAGTGGTCCAAACATACATTATGGTGTCCCTTGTGTGGGCCAAACTTTGCTGGCCTCACTGTGCTGGCCACTTCAGGTTAGGATTGTGCTGCCAGTGTGGCTGCCTTCTGCCTGGGCTAGTTCATTTTGCAAGGCCTACCTAATACCGCAATCAGGACTCGCAAGCAAGGCACTCTCTCGGCTCTCACTGAGCAGGGTTAAACCTCCCTAAACCTGAGGTTCACAACCTCAGTGAGAACTATACTCAGTTTTTCTATCCCAGATGTGATGCTTGAGAGAGAGCCCCTTTTGAAACCCCTTTAATCCACAAGAGCCCCTAAGGCCAATGTCATAAGGTCATGTCAGTGTCGCATTAAAATGACCAAAGGTATAAGAAATGCCTGGATCAATTAGTTCAAAGCTGATCTGCTCCAGCACTTTGTCTCCAATTGTGTCTGTTGGATACATGTCAATTTCATGCCCACTTTCCTCCCCAAACCTTTCCAAATTCTTGGGAAGGCAAGAAAAACCCTGTGACTTCGATTGATATAAAGTGCAGCAGGAGTGGTTTTGACCCTACACTTATTAATGTAGTAAGTGCAGAAAGCAACTCTGGGTTTTTACTAAGCAGCATATTTAGAATCAAGGTATGCATTCTGTCCCTCTTTCCCCCCCCTTCATAAACCAGATTTATGGCAGTATTCAGTCCATAAATTATTCTGGACAGCAGCAATATCTCTAAGGAAATTAGAAGCTTGCAGGTGTTCCCTGTCTATCTTAACATACTCTTTAACCTGGAGGAATTTGCAGAAGCACCTTGTACCTCACAGAGCAATCTAAGCATGAATGGAATTGTACTACATGTGTCTTTTTGTTCTGTTTTAAATGACCCTTCCTTGAGAACCATAAAAAGTGGGAATAGTCCCTGTGTTGATATTTTAAAAAGTCCCTGTGTTGCTATTTTAAAGGATGAAGAAGAAAAGAAATCTAGCTCAACAGCAAGTGCAATTTTTTTTTCTTCCCTGTGGGCACTTGGGAAGGTTCTGTAATTCTTGTTAGAAACCTTTTTATCATCAGCACTGGAGATGCTGAAATAGGAGAGGTTTTAAACATACAAGCAGATGGTTTCTGTGTTCAGGCTGAGGAGGGGAAAGAGGTTTTAGGCAGATTCCATAGCTCGATAGCTGCAAAATGTGTACTTCTGCCTCAGACCCAGCTCAAATACTCATCGGATTCTCTACTCGGAAGCAAACCCCCACTGATTTCAGTGGGGGTTATTACTCCTGATTATGCATGCTTAGGACTGCAGTCTGAGCACTCATCTGTACTCTGAATGAACTAGAAGAACCCCAAACCTACTGCTGGGCAATTTTTGGGGCAGAGAGCCTCTTTAATGTGGCACTTTTCTCTGCACAAGAACTTTTGGAAAGAATGCCTGCAGAAAGCAAGACAGCCAAGTGGGTTTTACAGAAAAGATCCATGAGCAGGGACCAGCAATAATCAAGCATGCTCCCCATCTGTGCATCTTTCCTGGGGGGAAAAAACCATAGACATCCAGACAGATTTTGCACATTCCAGTGTTCCATTTCCCACCAAAGAGAACAGTCTGCCAGGCATGACCCTGAGGGGGCCTCGTTGCCTTGTCCTGTCTGCCGTTGCAGGCAGCACCTTTTAGGCTCTTGGGGAGGGAGGAGTCCCTTCTTACCGGCAGAGGTTTGCGTGACAGTTTGGGCTGCCTGCAGCTGCACGATGCCCAGCTGGTTGTTCATCTCGGAGTACTTCCCTTCCACGTCATTGAGACGCACGTCCATCTGCTTGAAGCTGCCTTCCAACTCCATCACCTGCATGATGGCGTTGCCCAGCTCATCATCCTGCTTCTTGCTCAGCTCCTCGATCAAGGCAGAGAGGTTGGCCACTTGCATCTTCAGCTCCTTCAGCTCCTCACAGCACCCTCCGGCCTTGGCGTGGACCACCTTCCTCTTCGGAGGCTTCTGCAGCCACACCGGATGCACCACCAAAGCACAAGTCATGACGCACAGCCAAGCCAGCTGAGCACCAAACGCGGTCTGCATGTCTTCCTTTGTCCTGCTTCCGGGGTCTGCTTCTGAAAGTCCTGGATTCTCCCAGAGGCGGAGCCGGCTTTCAGCTTGAGCTCGGCAGGTATGACAGTTTTCTTGAAGGAGAGTTGCAAGAGGTCTCTTTCAGTGGACCCAACCTCTAAAGGTGGAGCTTTCACATCAGAGTCTCTGCTCTCTAGAAGTTTGTGTGTGTGTGTGTGTGTCTCTCTCACACAGCACCTTAAATATCCATTGCTCCTGGGCATCTCCCCCCTCACTGCCATGCACTGCCTGCAAAAAGCCACTCCCAACCCATCTGCTCATGTCGGCTGAAGCCAAGGCAGCTTTGGGTGTTTGGGTTGTGTGTGTGTGTGTGTGTGTGTGTGTGTGTGTGTGTGTGTGTGTGTGTGTGT
>JAJKFI010000091.1:4033781-4104023 GCA_029204185.1 Lerista edwardsae
TGTGTGTGTGTGTGTGTGTGTGTGTGTGTGTGTGTGTGTGTGTGTGTTTTCCCCTAAAGGAGAGTGGGTGGGTTGGGAGCACTCCCTCCTGAGCTTTGTCACTCTCTCAGGTAGGAGCAAAGACTGGAGAAAACTGTAGGAGGTGCCAGTAAATGCATCCGACTGGATTTTAGCCTTCCCAGTGACTAACACCCTGACATGCCAAGCAACATAACGGGACCAGAAGTCCTGTTACGGGAAGGGGTTCTGTAGGCCTCCTGATTATGTAACAGGCTGGATATGTGCCCACTCCTGGGGGGTAATCCATTTTTAAAGAGGCAATTAAGAGAGCCAGCATGAGTTGTACCTCTGGTATGTTCTTCGGTCTGGCTCAGTAGAAGGGATCAAAAGGCAAACTGGTTCATGGTCCCTACTGGGAGAAAAGGACCATGTTGTGCCACAAACAGGTGCAAAGCAGGTGACTCAAACTGCCATGCTGCCAGTGGGACGAGATAACAGCACACTTGAACTGACTGAGATTCTCCTGGTCCAGCTGCCTGTGAGCAAAACCTATTCATTGTAATGTCCTGGGAAAACATTGTCTGAGTCACCAAGTGTGGAAACTCCCAATACCCAAAAGGTAGTGAGAGGGGGGAAGCAGAGACATTGTGGTGGCAAGCTACCTTTGGGAGAGACTTGTCCACCATTACTGGTGTTCTCACTGAAGGACCTTTGCTCTATTTCCACAAAAAACCAGATTTCCCCAGAAGAACGCAATTTGAAATGTTTGCCCTAGTGGAAGTTGAAGCAAGGATTTGTCGCTCCCTTTGCATGTGGTTCCAACAGCAAGCTGAATTGTGAGGCGTAGATGGGTCACTAGTCAGATCTGATATGGCTGCCTTGGCAACAAAGTGTTATTAGTTGACCTGCTTTTAGACAAACTCCTTCTATTTTCAGAGAGATGTATTTGGAGAACTGCAGCTAAGAAAAGAGACAATTAAGCCATTTGCCTTACTTAGTGGAGCTAGAGAAGTCTCTCAATGGTAGAGTACGTCTTCTGTACACAGAAGCTTTTAGGATCATTCCCGGCATCCAAAGGGGCTCCAGGGAACCCCTGCACCCCTGTTTGGACCCCTCTGTCTGGACCCCTGCAGAAGCCACAACTGCTCTGGGTTTCCAGTTCTGAGCTAGATGGGCGACTGGTTCTGACTGAATGGAAGAAACTTCCTGTGGCTTTTCCCCCCTGAATCCTGAGTATAATGGAACAAGAGGTTTCCAAACATCCAAGCCCCCTCATATCTTCCCAGGGAAACCAGTGGTAGAAGTCTTGGTGGGACAGAGTGGGAAGATGATTGCACAGGAGTGCATGTTGGAATCCAAGGTGGCAACACAGATGTCGCTGCCTCTAAATTGTTAATGTTTGTTGTGGTGAAGAGGAATTAATATCCTGAAATTTCACCCTCCTTGAGCTTTTTGCACGCACCATAGCCTCGGGTGCTCATGCCTTCCCATGACCTGAGATGCCACCTGAGTCCCACATGCAGAAACAGCAGCCATGCTGGACCAGCGTGTGAAAGATGCACGTTTACACCAGAGAGTCACTGTTGCTTGTTTTGCTAGGGAAGTCTCTTCTTGCCAGAACTCCCAAAAATAAATTGCTTTCGCGAAGTGTGCAAGGCGTCAACCCCCGTCACCCAGCCCCCAACCCTTGACCTTTTTCATTCGCTCGATAATCCCATCTGAGTTCCCCTCCCAGCCATAGTTTCTGTCATTCCCAGGGGCAAATTCTTCTCTGGGCCTCTTGTGATGAGAAACATACTTATACAGTGGAAGGCCAAGAAATGGAGTGTGCTGAATGTCTACTGCGGCTGCTTCCCCTAGTTGTCCCTGTTCCCCTGATGTCTAGATCTCTCTCAATTATGCCTCGTCTGCTGAGTTTGAGCTGCTGGGATTGCTGCATCCCCCCCCCCAAAGTTTTCTAGCTTTATTCCAGGTAGCATTTTCAAGGAATTGAAGGAAAATTCCCACTTGAAAGCTTGGAGTTAGTGGTGACAGTCCTGAGCTAGATGGACCGAGATTCTAACTCGGAGTAAGGCAGCTTTCTATGTGCTTGAACTTCCCTCGTCTCCATCTTTTGGGCTGAGATGCAATTCCTGTGGGTCTTGTCACCCAGTAGCCAGAGAGAACTCTGCTGCAACCTGTCAAGGGGCTTGCTTTTGTCCTCTCGTTGGGTTCACATAGCTGAGCCCAGGCCTTGAACCCACATCTTCCTGGCCCACATTCCTTCCCATTGTCTACACAACCTGTAGCAACAAGACTTACTTCTGTACAGTTGAGATGTTGTGTAAAAGAAATAATAACTTGGAGAATTGTCGTGTTTCTCACTTAAAGATCAAGCTTTCTTCCTTTTATGAGACAGACTCAAGGCTCCTGACAAAACTGAAAACACAGCATGATAAAACAAACAAACTCAGTTTTATGAGAGAACGTCAGAGGCTTATGAAAGCCAGAGTTAATTTTACATTGATTATGGGAGGATTATGATAATGAAGAAACCACAATGCACATATTCTTTTCTCCACTTAGTGCAGTTAAAAAAAAAAAAATTCCTAAGAAAACAAGGCCTTTGCTTCTGGGGAAAATGTATTAGTGGAGCTGAAACCCAACTCGAGTTTCAATTGTGTTTCACAATTGTGTGACCCTCATCTGTATCCCATGTGCTGTTTTGCTTAGGCTAAATCATCAGAGGAAATGCACTTCCACTGCTGTTGGAAATGTATCACCATAGAATGGTGTTGCATAGCTTGCAAACATGTGCAACCCTCCAAAATTGTGGTGTGGGATCATCCACGAGTACTCATAAAGCTTATTTTGTCCTGAACACACTTAGCCAAAGCAATTTAGAAGGTCAAAATGAAGATTTGAAGGCTGACCTGTGGGCACATACGTTCTCCAGTGTAAAAGATCATCCTAGTTCCCCGTTTTCATGGGCCTCGGCTTATAGTTAGTAGAATGAATATGCCCCACAGTTTGTAAATGCATTTGTGGAGCTCAAAGGCCCCTTCCGTTTCTTTTCCTCAAAACCCTGGGGAAACTAACTTCAGAGAAAACAGTTCCTCCAGAACAATTCAGCCAGCCAATGCAAGAAAAAACATCCACCTGTTTCTTACCAACAAAGTTTGTTGAGACTCTCAGCCACAGGAATATGAGTCCCCTGAGAGGTGGTCTGCATCAGCCTGAATATTTTTCCCTCCCAGGCATCTCCTTTGCTGGGCACAGCTAACTGGAAAACAGTATTGTAATTTCTCAAGAATGTTACGGAAATTTCAAAACAAGGCACGGTGTGCTGATGCCTGTGGAGGCAGGGCCTGAACAGCGGCAAGGAGGAAGCCGTGTGTCAAGCATCCTATCATGGCCCTGCTTGGAAACTGGTTGACTCAACGGTTAGTCACTGGCTTCTTGGAAAGCACATCCTCTTTCCCATCCCTTCTGCCTCTGGTCCTTCATTCCAGCCTCGGATGAGAACTTGGTCTGACTTCCCTTCAAAAACATGCACAATTCCAGTCAGTGATGGTAAAACGAATTTTGTGATCTGTCAATAGGCCATCGATAATAGTTCAGCCTCTTAATAGAAGCAAAGATGCATACCACAAACTTGGCATATATTGGACAGAATGTTCTTCTCGACAAACACTCAGGTCGGTGCACTGTTCCTGTTGCCTACACTGCTGCAGCCTCCTCAGGTTGTCCCTTGTCTCACCTTGGTTTCCTCTCTGTCCAGACCTCTATTGCCAAAATCATTTATCTCCTGTTGCTTGGGCCACGTGATCCCTCTGCAGGCTCCTTGCTGCTGCCAGATTCTGCATAACAAGTTCACCCTTCGAATCCTTTACCTCCCTGCTCTTTCATTCTTTTTATTTTTTCATATAAAAATATGGAAATTCTCAGGTTTTCTGCCCATTACCAAATCCCTGCCAATGACCATTGCTTGCCTCCATTTATATCATTGTGACTTGCAGGCTACAAGATTACAGTAGACTGTATTACATGGGTGTGTGTTCTTTGGTTCTTCTGCAAGCCTAAATATTTATTATAAGAGTTGAAATGGCTGCTGACAGATCTCCTCTGCCGAGAGAAAGAGAATGGGAAAGGATGTTGACAGCTGCAAATCTTCCCATTTCTTCCTCTCCTAAGATTTAAGAATAAGTTCCGTCTTGTTCGAAGTGCAAAATATCTTTCTCCCTTTGACAAGTTGTCAAAAGAGAGGTTTAGCCTGCTAGACAGCAGCAGTGAAGGAGCACCACTAATTATGGAGGAGAGAGAGAAATGGAGGGAAAAAAAAGAGATAATGGTCAATTTGTCGGTAGGTGTTGACAAGAGAGATAAAGTTGGAAGTAATTAAATGTCTGACATGCAGAGAGTGATGTACTTGTCAACAGGGAACCTTGAGCTGTGAAATATGACTATTTATCACTTTTACAGCACTGTGCTGACTTGTTCTTGCTTGAGGAGGAAAGAGGACCTTGTTCTTATCTTCAGAGGCAGCAGAATTATGTCGTCTTGTTTGCTGATACCCTTGATGTCAACAAGTAATTGGAAGAGGGGTTGGAAACTACAGCCGGCTGCAAAATGGAACAGCCCCTTTCTTGACAGTGACGGATAACCAGGACTCATTATGCCAGGGCTTAAAGCACAATACCGCTTCCTCTAGCTGGAGATAGCGCTCTTTGGAACACGGGATGCCATGAGTCAGTCTTGGTCTGTTTAGTTCAGCAACGTTCTCCGGAGCCTCAAACAGGAAATTTTCTCAAATCCACAGCCCCTTGATATTTTTACAGAAAGAAAATAAGCCTTTGCTTTGAACCCTTATACCTTATCCCATAATAAAAGAGAGTACAGTCAGAAGATGCAGTAAAACCAGCTTTGCAAAGTCCCAGGCCAACCCATAAAAGAGAAAGTCATAATGAAAAATAAGCACATGGAGAAGGTGTGCTGAGGCCTCCCCTTTCAAGGCCGACTGGGTCCTCCGCAGAGGCTCATAAAACCAGCATGAAGTCTAAACATTTCAAAGGATTACAGTGTTTCACTCAGCTGGGCAGGGGTGCCAGATTTGCAGGAGACCAGCCTAGCTGGTTCTTTCTCCAGACAGCACACAAAACACCAAAGTGTGTTGTTCTCGTGGCGCTGCCAAAAGAGGTTTCTTGGCATCTTATATGCTGCGTTTTGCCAGGTGCCAAAAAGAACTGTGGCAGATGCCATTCTTTTGCAACTGTGGCACTTCTGCTGTGCTGCAGGTCCTACTGGCCTCCCTCAAACCCTGCCATAATGGATTGCAGCAGATTATGTGTTGCAGGTGCATGCATTGGTGCATGCATGTACAGACACACATGTTCACCATGATGTGAAAGCTTTCATTTATTCAAGTTGACTAGAAAGAATACTCATCGTTTGTGCATTTCGGCCTCCTTCTATCCTCAAAACAGCTTCTACCGCCTGTTAAATGAAATTATTTCCCCCCTATTGTGAAAAATCTAAAGGTATATCCAGAATGGTTTACTTTTTAAGTGTGGAGTTAGGCTGGCACAAGGGACTTGTGCTGGTCCAGGAGTGTCGCAAACACGCCGTAAAACACATTTGGACCGCTCTCAGAGTCAGGGAGGATGGTGCATGTCCGTAGGCCAGCCTCCTTCAATCTGAGAGTGGTGCAAACGTACTTTACGGCACGTTTGCGGCACTCTTAGGCCAGCACAAGTCCCTTGGGCCAGCATAACTCCAGGTTAGGATTGCACTCTGAGTGATGTGACAGCTCAGAAACTGCAACTAGTGCAGAATACGGCTGTTTGTATGGTTGCTGAGGCTCGTCGGTTAGACTCAGTCGGGCCACTGCTTTGGCAACTACAGTAGCTGCTGGTTCATTTCTGGGTTGAATTCAAAGTTCTTGTTTTGACTTTTAAAGTCCTTTACAGCTCAGGTCCAGGGAATTTGAGGGACCACTTTTGTCTATATAAACCATCATCTGAGGGGGCCCTGCCGTCTGGGCTGACTCTGACTCAGCTTTTTCTGACTCTGTGAGCTGGCATTTTTACTGAGCTGTATTTTAATATTGGGGTTCAGGGTGTTTTCTAGGTTTTAATTTTTAATTGTCTTAAGTTTTTTAAGATATATTTGTTTTGTTTTTGAAATTGTTAGCCACCTTGGCTCCCCTTCAGTGTGAGAGAAAGGCAGGATAGAAATACAGTAAATAAATAAATAAATGTGACCCCTGACATCTGAACGTTTGGGGGCCTGCATTCTCTCTTGGTTTTGAATCTTTTTTCAAGGGGAAATAACATCAGAAGGCTCCCACCCGTTGGGGGGGAGGGGAGTTGTTTTGATGACCAAAAGTACTTGCATACGTGGCCGAGGCAGAGGAGAGGAAGTCCTAGCTTAAGTTGGAGCAGCCTGGAGGAAATTAAAGCAAAGACAAAGAACAAACACATGAGCCTTGCTGAAGTCCCTTTTGCCCATCACTTTCTGCTAAATCTAAGTCAAAGCCTGGAATCACGTGGCAATGGCAGCAGACAAGGTGGACTGAGAACAGGAGAATTGGTGTTGAGGAAAAACACAGCTACAACAGTGGCGGCAAAGAACCCTTTTGGCTCTTTCTGTTTTATTTGTTTTTAAAGCATTTGTACCCTGCTCTTCAGCTGACTAGGCTCCCACAGTGACATGCAGAAAATCAGTTATGGCTTCCTGTCCTCAAGCACCAACTTTGTGGTGTTATAAAGTGGCTGTAACCAATCGCCTGCCTAAATATGACCAGTGCAATGATGTTTACCTGTGTCCACTAGTCCTTACTGTTGTTCAGAAAGAGGTAAGGGGCAATGTTGTAACTACCACTGTTACCTGGGGCTTAGAAATAAGAATGCTTTCTGCAGTGGCCAGTCTGTTTAAAATCCCCTAACAAAATGCTTTCTTGAACATGTGAAGCTCTGCCCTCATAATTTGGGACCCAATACTCGAGAACTCTCTCTCTGTATGAATCTGCAAATACCACGAGATTCATCGAGAGAGGTTCTGCTGTGGTTACCATGACATATGGAGATATTGATAGCAGCTCCCAAGGACTGTCTTACACTGTTCAGGAATAGCCAATCAATTCCTTACATATTCTCTTGTCCCTCCTTTTGTCTTCCCAGCATTAACAACAAACTGCAACAGCCCGAGGCAGCATCAGGGGTCCTGGAGTACGCCATGAAACACTTTGGGGAACTAGTGAGTACTCTTCCTTTTCCTGTTTGTCCAGTTTGAATGGGAGGCTGTGTCTTGACCTTGTGGAACAAGAATGTTCTGAGTTAAGGCATTTTTTCTAGCAGTCATGTGACTCTAACAGAAAAGGGAGATCTGGAGCTGGAGATCCGAACTGAGATCTAATTTGAAACACCTGGCCTTAGGTGCCATCTCTAGATGGGTGGCAGAGGTGGCATACCTAGTGTAGTTGGCACCCAGGGTGAAATCGGGTGTGTTTATGTGCCATTTATGTGCCATTTGTATGAGATGGTCACCCCGAGCCAAAAAAGGTTGTTGTCAAGCTAGCAAAGGTGTAGCAGAGGGCAACCAAAATTACCAAGGGGCTGGTAGGAGCTTTTCAAACAGGACATTTTGTTCATTTTACAATGTCCGGCACCATTGATGAGTGATAGGTACAAGGCAGAGAAAAGAGAAACCTTGCTCACTGATCTGTGGAACGCGGTGCCATAAGATGTGTGGGATGGTATCCACTTGCTTAACCAGCTTTAAAAAGGAAATAGAAAAATTCACGGAGAATAGGTCTGAAAATGTTTGATAATCAAAGTGGCTGTATAGAACACCCAAGTCCAGGGGCAGTTTGCTGCTGAATAGTAGTTGCTGGGGAGCAGTATCCCATGAGGGACATGCCTTTTATCTCCTGTTTGTGCACCTCTTGGAGGCATCTGGCTACCCCTGTGGCAAGCAGGATAACCTTGGGGCAGATCTGGCAGGGCTCTCCTTAATGTTCTTCTCCTTCCACATATGAGCTCAAGGGAATATCTGCTGAGCTATTTTATCCTTGCCTGTCAGAGGCAGGTTAGGCTGAGAGAGTTATTGGCCCAAGATCATCCCGTGTGTGTCAAAACTGAGTAGGAAATTGTACCCAGGTCTTTCCCTCCATGGTCTCTGCTCTGTCCACCACATTGATTTTGCTATATCAGGTTCAGAGTTGTAGGTAACTTGCTTGTCACCCGACTTGACTTTTGCAGGATGCCTTCACAGCCCACCGCAGCTGATGCTAACACCCCAACCATTTTTCCCCCAAAAAATTAATCCAGTGGACCCGATGAGCTCCGAAGCACTTGAGCATAGTCTGTTGCCTTAGGTAGACTTTGCAGTAGCCTGGCAACCATTTTCAGGCTGGAGCCGAAGCATTTCAGTCTCACGTGGAGGCCTCTGAAGTGCTGTGTGTGTAGCTTTATCCCGCCTGTAGGCCCTCAAAGAATCCACTGCTTGGCATCCATCACAGCAAGAACTGCCAAGGGCTGAGCAAGAAAGAACGTTGGGCTGGAGCCCACCTTAAGGCAGGAGGAGAGCAGAAAGGTGCCAAGGGCGGGTTGCCGGCTGCTGGTTGTTGTTTTTTCAGTACCATGGAACAAAAATCCTTAAAAGCAAGTGGTTTGAGAAAGCTTTGGGGGTTTGAAATCCATCGTCGATCAGTCCTTTTTTGTTGTGTTTTCAAACTTGATTTATCAAGTGGGGGGGGGACTCTTTATCTTAAGAATCCTCCCCGGATGCGGAGTGCCTGAGCCTCAACCAAATCACATGGCTTGTGGACTTGGCCGCTAATCATATCCTCCCCAGTCTTCATCCCTGCTGCTCTTGTTTAGATGTTGATGTGACTGGGCTTAGAGCTGATGGGGAACAGACCGCATGGTGCAGGTCCCCCGCTGTGGTCCTTCAGGTGGAGCATAATGAGCATTGAACATTCATTGCCCTGTGAGATGACTGTGGGCTGAAGCTCTAATGCAGTCTTTTAAAAGGCTTGAAGTCAGTGGGTAGCTCAGCTGTTAGCGTGGTGGCTAAGAATTGGAGCCAGAGAAGCAGGCTCAACAGATCCTGAACCAGGCAACTCCTTCTGAAGCTGGGAACTCGCTAGATAGACAAGCTACTATCCCCCATCCTCAGCCCCCCCCACTCTTGTACTGTGGGGGTGATTATTATGAAAAATGTACTATATATTATTAGATGCCTTGATCGTGGTATTGAAAAGGCACCATACAGGAATGCAATGCTCATAAATTCACACCCTAAATAGCAGCCTCCCTAAACTTTGCTCTACATTGTGCCCCCTGCAACATTATTCTTAGTATTTTTGCACTCTTGTTCCTAGTCAATCTAAATGGAGCTGTCAGAGATGAAGTAAGAATTATGCTAGCCATAGGCTAGGCCTAGTATAAATTACCGCTGTCCAACTCTTATTTGTCCTTGCCTTAAAGGCTATCGAGGCTTATTTTAGATGGAGCTACTGAACCCTTTCAAGTGCTTTAGCTCTGCCTGAGAATTCCTTTTGATTAGTTTATGAAATACGTATGTGCATTAACAAATATATGAACACAGCTGCCGTAGTTAACGTAGGTTATGTTCTTGACACCTGAGGCTCTGGTATGGGGTTTATCGCTATGCGGCTGAACCCGAGGAACAAGCTTGTCCTCCAACATTATGTTCTGTAACAATGTAATGAATTGCACATCTTTAGAGCTGACTTACCCGAAGTCAGTAGCAACATTTTCCAAAGCAAACATGGTGTCCACGTTTTGTCTGATCACAACTTTCCTCTGTGCCTGTCTGCAGGAAATCCAAGCAACCTGGTATGAGAAGCTGCATGAGTGGGAAGATGCTCTGGTGGCCTATGACAAAAAGATGGACACAAACAAGGATGACCCGGAACTGATGCTGGGCCGCATGCGGTGCCTGGAAGCCCTGGGAGAATGGTAAGGGGATGTAATGTGTTAGGTTGGTTTCACATGCACCTGCTTTCTCTCTCAAGCATGGAAAGCCACTTTTGCCCTTGTATAGTGCGCATCTTGAGTCTGTTTCCATCACGCTTCTCAATGAGTGTACACTTGCCATGCATGTGCTGCTTTTTTTTAAGGGATTCATATACCATCAGTAGCTCTTCTGTTGTCCAAACACAACTCTCTTGTAGTGCTCAAGCAGCAGCTTTTGGACACTGGGAAAACATGCTGTCCCACTTAACATCACTTGCTGTCGAGATTCCTCCTTAGTGTATATGGCAATACACGCCAGTGTGGACTCAGGCTACTTGTGTATCAGAGTGAGGTGATAAATTGCTAAGATGGTAGAACGAACTACATTCAAGGAAATGAATTCATTGACAAGACTAGAGCCCTAAGTAGGGAATGAAGATTGCAACTCTCCACTGCCGCAGTGCATTTCTGTCCTCTGTTCAGCATTGGCGGTGTTATAGCACTTTCATTTAATTAAATATTAATGTATGTATTGCTTTTAGGCATTCTTGTTCCATTCTTCTGCCTAAACAATGAGTTCTGTTTAAAATGTTACAACATTTTAAACAATGAATAACAGTATAATATAAGAAAACAAATCCTATACAAGATAACAAATTATTTATAATAAATAAATATTGGTGAAACAAGACAATACAGATCAGAAGTTACAACACCTGGATAAGAGGAGCCCAAGACCTGCTAAAATGAAAATGGCTTTCGGAACTTCAAAAAGTTGTCTTCAGACATGTCTTTTTAAGGTTGTTTGAGCTGCCCTAATTAGTGGTATTTTAATCATTACATTTTTAGGCAATTTTAACTCATTGTTGACTTTTTTTAAGTTATTTATCATATATCTGATGATTTGGGAACTTTTTTGAGAGCTTCAGCCAAAAATCAGGCTATGCATTTTTAAATTGAAATAAAAATACCTGCCCCTTTATCCCACAGTGACCAGAGGCAGCTAGTGGGCATCTCAGGGCAATAAGTGGATATTCCTTTAATGGATGAAATATCCTCTCATTTCAGGAAAAGTCTTTATAGCAGTGATTCACAGCATGCAGATTACGTGTGTTTTGGAGATGAGGGGACAGCGGCTGTGCTTTCTGGAGGCTAATTGGAAGAGACAGGCTCGTGCAACGTAGTGTTCAGCCCAGAGGGTGCAGCAAATCTGAGCAAATCCTGCCTAAATCATTGAACGTCTCATGTCATCGAACCACTGTTTTGATGGGTCCTGACATGAACCCACGTTGATGGCACATGTAAGGAGTGAGATGCCTGTCTGTTCAAGTCACTAAACAAGTGATTTTCAACCTTTGCATCTCATGGCACACTGATGAGGCACTGAAATGGTCAAGGCACACCATCAGAGCACCATTGGCAGGTAGTGGCGCATTAAAAAAAGTGAGTAAGGGAGGAAAGCCCCTTCTGGTATGCCTGAGGTTCTTGGGCCCTGTAATTGTGTTTCCAGAATTAGAAATGAAGACAGAGTTAGAATCTAATTTGTTACAAGCATGCTTTCTGTGTCTGCATCTTCTACTACTCCCTTCACTGTTTTTAATACCAGGCTATTACATTTTTATCATAATCACTTGGTTTTGCCTTCTTGAATTGGCATTGTGATATTGCCCCTCTAATGATTTTCTTTGTGAGTGAACACATGTGCCGACACATGTTCCTGCTGTAAGGACTTCCCATTATTTTTTTTTTTTACATAAACCAGTCTGGGAGCTTCATTGGTGGAAGGGAGAAGGATGACCGCTTTAACTAAACCAACCAAACCTCTTGTGTTTCTCTTCATAGGGGGCAGCTCCACCAGCAGTGCTGTGAGAAGTGGACATTGGTGAATGATGAAACCCAGGCGAAAATGGCCAGGATGGCAGCAGCTGCAGCCTGGGGCTTAGGTAAGGGTCTTGGTCATGCTGTCAGCCCCCAAGAGGCACGTCATTCTTCTTGCCATTGTGAAGAACGAGAATATGAGTAACTGGGAGGGAAGCTCCCATAGGTGTAATGCCATAGGTGTAATGTACGGTACACGCAGTGAGGGGTTAAGATAACATTGGCTCACCCCATCTACTACGACAATGATTTTCCATGTTTTTCTTCTTACGGCACACCAGCTATGTGTAACATAAGTGTGATCACCTACTATGATCTCATTTTAATATCTATAGTCTTCACACCTTATGATGTCATGTCCAACTTCCAGGAGACTTCTACTAAAAATGCTTTTGGCATGGGAAAGGCAAGGTGGGGAGCTAACGTAGCTCATCCACTGGCCTCCCTCCCGGCTCAGTCTTCATATTCAGACTGTCTGTCATATTCCCACTGTCTCGCAGGTCAGTGGGATAGCATGGAGGAATATACCTGCATGATCCCAAGGGACACCCACGATGGCGCCTTCTACCGAGCTGTGCTGGCACTGCATCAGGATCTTTTCTCATTGGCCCAGCAGGTAAGTCATAATAATCCGTTACCATTCCCACCTTGGTGGGTGTGAAGTCCATCAGACTAACAACTGGGAATTGCCTTCTCTGCTTGCATTTGTGGTTCTCGGAACCTCTGTGGTCAGAGGCAATCTATCTTATTTACAGGCGAGTGGGGCAGGAGGGCACACAGTAATGGGCATATTGACCTTTTTTGAAAGTCTCTGCAATGAATTTCTTCAAAAGGAGCGAAAGCCCAGGGCTAGATGAAACATTCCCTGAATTGAGATATAGAAGTTCGTAATGGTTACTAATTCACAAGAATTCGCCCATACTGTCTCATTTGTGATGTAAAATAACCATCTTTTGTGTGTAAATCCATGCACAGAGAGACTGCAGTTTTCCCTGTTGCTGAGTCTCCAGTTACTTGTACACAAGTAGCTTTGCACAGAAAGTTGCAAACTGCCCTGCCTTGCATTTCAAGGTCGTCTGGTCCCCTGCGTTTTCTTTTTCTTTACACCCATTAGCCTCAGTTGAAGGGTTAGATAGCACTGCACATCTGAGGAAATGGGCTTCAGTCCGCAAAAGCTTATACCACAATAAATCTGTTGGTCTTTGAGGTGCCGCAGATTGATGCAACTTCTCTCTTCTGGAGGGTCGATAACGCTTTTCTTTCTGCTTACCTGATGGCTCTTCTCTAGCAAGGTAAAAGGTAAAGGTTTCCCCACGACCAAATGGTCTAGTCATGACCGACTGTAGGGGGCGGTGCTCATCTCCGTTTCAAAGCCTGTAGAGCCGGTGTTTTTCTCCGATCATGTGGCCAGCATGACTCTACGCCATAGTGCACGGAACACCTTCCCACTGAAGTGGTCCCTATTTATCTACTTGCATTTTAGGTGCTTTCGAACTGCTAGGTTGGCAGGAGCTGGGACAAGCAACAGGAGCTCACTCCGTCACGCAGTCTCGAACTCCCAACCTCGTGGTCGAAAGCCCAGCAACAGCGGATTAACTCGCTGCGCCACCACGTCCCTCTTCTCTAGCAAAGCGAGTGGCAATTTGCAAGCCTGCCCTTTGGGCTCATCCAGCCTGGGAGTTCTCCTACACCAGTCAAAATGCTGGTGTCACAGATGCAGATTGTTACTGGTGTAGATGTACCATCTAAGGAAACCTACATTTGGGAACCACTCCCCCCTCCCAGCGCAGTACCCACCACTCAAACTCGTAGAACTGGATTCTTTCCTTTCTTTTTCCCTAAAGAGTAATCCAATCTGCACTGTCACAATCTGTCTACATCTCTGCTAGTGTGAACCAGAAAACTCAGCCAGGCATTTTGAAAGGACCAGGGTTCTGTAATTAACCTTTTTCACACCTTGAGAAGGACCGGGTGAGGTGGGGAGAAGCAGAGAGGACATTGCCTAAAGCATAGCACTGTAGCCACATTTCAGGCTTCTGTTCTGCCCAGGCAGGAATAAGAACATGAGCCTGTACAATGCAGAGAAAAGCTTTGGGAACTGCAGCACCTTTTTGAGAGACTGCGTAAGGCAGAGAGCAGAGTAGGCGTTTCTCTGGCAAGGGTAGGTTCCTGCAGATAACGTCTTGGGAAGCTCTTAGCTGATACTCTGGGAAGTCACGAGGTGAGCTTGAACCCCCAACTGATGGTGCGTCTTCAAGGCTTCTGGCGGAGGCCTGCTTCAGCCCTGCTTTAAAACACAATTTAATTAGAGTGGCAGGAGTTAAATCTGGGATGGCCTGCATAAATCCTACAAAGCTGCTTCCTCCCGAGTCAGACCATGTAAGTCCACCTGGATTCATCAGTAGCCTGACTGCAACATTCTGAGCCAATTGCGTTTCTGAGACTTTTTCAACGGCCACCCCAGATTGAGCGTGTTGTAATAATCCCTTAGTTTGGATTTTACCAGCCGTTGTCATCAGAAGCTTGTACCAGTCTCTTAGGAGAAGAAATCTTAGCAGCTCCTGTCTCCCTGTGTTTTTCTTGTCAGTGCATCGACAAAGCCCGAGACCTGTTAGATGCTGAGCTGACCGCCATGGCAGGAGAGAGTTACAGTCGCGCCTATGGGGTGAGCACATTGCCTCCCGGCCTTGGGCCCGGATCTCCTTTCAGGATTGGTGCCAGTGCATCAGTGATTGGGATGGAATGTGATAGACTGTTTCCTTTAGGCGATGGTATCCTGCCAGATGCTGTCAGAGCTGGAAGAAGTCATGCAGTATAAGCTCGTCCCAGAACGCCGCGAGATCATCCGCCAGATCTGGTGGGAGAGGCTGCAGGTAAGAACACCGCTGTCGGGGCCTTGCCCTTGCGCCTGAAGCAGTTGTCGTGCAGGCATCGTTTCAGCCTCCCCAAACTCTCCCAGCAGAATCCTCTTCATTTACTTCAATATCTGTATCCAGCCCAGCAGTGTAGCTATAAAGGGGGCAGAACAGTAAGTATTGCAGGCTGCACAACGTGCCATGTAAATGGCCCCTCCTACTCACCATCAGAGCAATTCTGAGCAGTAGCAGCAGCACAGAACAGCTTTGACAGTAAGTGGGAGGGGCTGCTTACCTGGCACATTGCGCTGCCTATAATATTGACCACGCTGCCACCCCTTTGGCTACACTACGGATCCAACCATATCCAACTCTCGGAGTAGGGCAGAGGGCACAAGGTGAACTTATATTGCTGATCAATTTACTTACCTTAGCCTCTCGGCCACCTGTCACAAAGATCAAAATATCTGAGAATTTTTGAGAGCTGATGTGGTGGTATATGGCTCAAGGGTTGAGCTAGGAATTAGGATCTCCCTTCACTCTGATAATTGCCCGTTTATTCCTCATTCATTCAATTTCTTCACGACGAGAAACAAAAGAAGCAAACTCTGGCAAGAGAAACATGGGTTGACAACAAGGCTTGCAAAAAAAGAATATAAGGAGCACATGGCTAAAAACTCCAGGCAAATAATGAACACTTCTTTAAAAGCATCAAAAGCAGGAAATCTACCAGGGAGGTAGTTGGTCTGTTCAATAATAAAGGAAGGTTACAGAGAGGAGATGGAGGTTGCACAAAAACTGAAGGAATAATTTGCATCTGTCTTCACTGCAGAAGGCGTAGATGTAGAAGTGTTTTCCCCTTGTCATGGCCTGAACCTGAATTTAACTGGTTTTAACTGGTACATGTAGGTGATTGAAGTCACCAGCTACTACAACGCCCTCTCCTTCTGATGCCTGCCTCATTACTTTCTCCGGGTCAAGATCACCAACAGCATTTGGGTCAGGAGGGCAATGAGGCATCCCCAGCCCTAAATTACTGTTTGGCCCTCATATTTCTACCCACAGTCATTCTGTGGAGAAGCCTGGTCCTTCTTTTTTCTAGCTGGTTGGATTCCATACACGGTTGGACTTGCAGAGCTCCACCACCACCACCCAAGACCTCCATCTCTGCCATTTCTGTAGGGTTTGCAGCACTTGCTGTCCTGCAGTGAGCTTCAGCACCCTCCCAGAGGCGGTTGCTCTCTCTTCCCTCTGGTTCCCACATGTGCCTCCCTGCTGCATGAGGACCTGTGTTCCTGTCGCTTCCAGCATCTTCCTCTGCCGCTGCCATTTGGGAAGCCGTGACAAAGTGTTTTGCCTCCAGAACTGCATTCCTGTCTGGAAAGGCTCAGGGAACATTCCGCCAGAGAGGAAAGGCTGAGCGCGACAGGGCGGGCAGAGTCTGCAGATGCGACTGTTTATGGCTCTGAGAAAAAAGAAGCGGGACATGGAGTTCTCGTGCATTTTATAGCATCCTACTAATAATTATGAAAGGCCCGCTGGATCACGGGGTGGAATGTTCGCTGGTCAGGAAGCAGCAGGTTTCCTGCCTAATTTGAAATGGGGGCAGAGAAACCAGAAATATGGCCTACCTGTGGATTTAATCAAGGCATTCTGCTATCTCTGTTCCTCCTAAGGAAAAATGCCTTAATTCCAGCCTTTCCGACCAACACACATGGAGCTACAAGCTTCAGTAGGTACAAGCTGTCTTTTCCACTGGTGTTTCCATTGGTCTACAATGAATGGGAAAGGATGCCCAGATTTTTCTATCAAGGAAACTCAAGATTCTGCACTTGAAAGCAGAATACATGCAAAATATTACAGTGCACGGGATGCAATCAGCCAAAGTTGAGCACTAAGACCCAATTATTTCCATGGGAGGAAATCTAGGCAGATGCTTAACACACCAAATCAAACAAACAATGAAAGAATTAAGCATGTACTTAAACCCCTCCCATGGTAATCTCTGGGATTGGAAAGTGCTTCTTTAGCCCCATGGGACGTGCCGTTCTCTTGCCCAGCAGGTAGCCTACAGGCAGATGTTTTCCCATCCACCCTTTCAAACTTATGTACAAGTTGTTCCCCTCTGCCTTGCAACCCAGGATCTGCTTTCCTTTGTGCCATAATGAAGAGGAAGCTGTTATGGCACTACAGACGGTCAGACAAGAGCTAGATGGTGTCTGCATCAGCTGATCACCTGCCAACATTACAGAGAGAGAGAGAGAGAGAGTATACAGACTGCTAACTTTCTATATTTCCTATGCTGTTAGTATGGATTTTATTTTTGGGCTGGTCTATGACCGGTCTTACCTATCACACCGATAACAGCATCCTCCCTCTCATTTTATTCTCATTTCTTGTTTTTGAACATTTTGCTCCTTGAACAAATCCTAGTTAGAATCCAAAGTAAAGTGTGATGTTCTTTTTTCTGCCTTGTTATTCTGGAAGGAATTAAGGGGAATACAGAAGTTATAGCTTCATTGCTTAAAAATGTGTTCCTGATCTGTTGATCATTTTCTTTTTCCATTAACGAATGTCGTTAAACTTCAAGAACTAGGCACAATGGCTGTTATGTCCAGTCCCGAAGGATAGTTAGTGGCATTCACAGTTAGCGGCGTTCAGGGTAGAGCTATGTGCAAAAGAGAAAAATATACGTATTATTCAAGCTTTTTAGGAGCGAGGCGAGCTTTGTTTGGCATTCGTAGAAATAGTAACTGCTTGTCTGGAACAGCACTCCTGATGCTAGGTAGGGTGTGCTATCCTAATTGCAAAATAAAATAATCTTTGCTTCAGTCCCTCCCTGTCCCCAAAATGTTGTTTTTCTGAGAATTTTTATCTCCCCAAGACGACTCTCAACAATAATAAAATTCACAAACTCTGTTAATAAATTAACAATCTTCAATTAAATAACAAATTAAACGGACAATTGAACAAGAAAAAACCCAACCTAACAGGGAGCTTATCAAATCATTGGCAATGCTCAAACAAACAAAAAGTTTAACTTGGGCACTCAAAGGCAATAGTGAGGAGCCCAAATCTTCCTCTGGGGGTTGCATAAAAAAACCCCATTCTGTGTCACCCCAACCAAATTTCTGATGTGGAATATAGGGCAGAGCCTCACATAACTAATAAAGGCAGCAGACATAGCCACACGGGAAGACTAAGCTGGGTTGCTATGTAAAAACACATACGTTTGCAATCCTATTTTTTAAAAAATCATACAATCCTGCTAAAATTGTGAGTTCCTTTAGAATTCCAGGCATAGATTCTGGCTTCCACAGGACCTAAGAAAGACCCTCCCTCGAGGAGCTGGTGTTCAGTGGTCAGCTGCTGCTGGTTCCATTCAGCTCTCATCACAGATAGTTGTTGATTGAGCGCTCCACCACCCAGCTCCCCATGGATTTCCAGTTAGACAGGCTGCAGGGAACCCAGGATGTGACAAAGGCTCCTGTCTCTTGTTTGCCCAGGGCTGCCAGCGAATCGTCGAGGATTGGCAACGAATACTCATGGTTCGATCCCTGGTTGTCAGCCCTCACGAAGACATGAGAACCTGGCTCAAGTACGCCAGTTTGTGTGGCAAGAGTGGAAGGCTGGTGAGTGCCTCTGCTGAGGACTTCTGGTGCAAAAGTCCATCGGGGTGGGGTGCTGCACTGGGCAGTTGTCTTCTCAATCTCCCAATCTCAGTCTCTACTGCTCTCCTGAGAGCAGGGCTGTGTCACAGTGTACCGTTGTTCCGAGTGATGATGGGCAGTTAAAAATGGCAATGACTGGCTGTCTAGAGGGACAACGATGGCTGCAAATCCCCCAAGTCATGAAAATCACCCACCCATTTGCAGTGCTTGGAAAATGGAGAGGAGATTATGTTTTAAATTGGGCTCCAGAGCTTTGGGGTTTCCACCAAAAAGGCTTGTTTGGCATTAGGCCATCAGCATAACAGCTAGTGGGGATCTCCAAAAGATTATCGTTGCCAGATCTTAAAGAAGGTTGCCTGTGGTTTCTCCAAATCTCAACCAAGGAGTTGTTCAGTGCTGTGTACTTTTCAAATACCTTTTGTTAACTCTGCCCCTTCTGTTTATTCCAGGCTTTGGCCCATAAGACCCTTGTGTTGCTTCTGGGGGTTGACCCATCACGGCAGCTGGATCACCCATTGCCAACAGTTCATCCTCAGGTGACCTATGCATACATGAAGCACATGTGGAAAAGCGCCCGCAAGGTAAATGATTGCCAGGAATCTCAAAAATGCTTTTCTCCTGCCGCAAGCACAGCTTCCTAGATCCACTGCTCTGCAAGAAGGAAAAGCAGGCATCTGTCTTCCTTGCTGACCACTTCCTCCAGCTTCAACACATGGATATCTTCCTTCCTGTCCCAGCAGTGTGTGTGTGTGTGTGTGTGTGTGTGTGTGTGTGTGTTCCTAATCACCCAATGGCCAGTGAAGAAACAAGCTGTTGTGTTGTGTCTCCAGCAAGACCATTTGTCAACAAACATCCCTTTGCAGATGGAAACCCCCAGCCAACAAACAGCTGGGAAAGCCATGGGGCTGTGCACAGCCAAATGGGTTGGCTTTGCAAGGCCCAGGCGGAGTCCTTCTGGCGCTGCTGCACAGGGAGAGTTTGCATAGCTATTGTTGATTTGTTTGTCGTGGCTGGTGTCTTATGTGCCACCTTATTGCCATCTTTTAACAGTTCTCCCTTATAGGCATTCAGTGAGAAGCCGCCCTCCCTGTCCTGCATATTCACTGACGTAGTCTCTCCCACCTTCTGAGTCCATCTCAACACGTTGTGAAATGGCACGTTCGTTTTTTCAGATCGACGCGTTCCAGCACATGCAGCACTTTGTTCAGACGATGCAGCAGCAGGCCCAGCATGCCATTGCGACGGAGGATCAGCAGCACAGGCAGGAACTCCACAAGCTCATGGCACGGTGAGCTCCTGCCGCGCCCAGCCCCTGCCAGAAATGCCAGTGGAGCTGGAGGTTGCCAAGGAGCTTGAGGCACCTTCAAACCAGCCAGAGCTCGCTGTCCACTTCAGCTCCAGGCTTGGAGCAGGCAGGCATCTTTATGTATGGTCTTAGACCAGCATAAAAGAACAGGAAAAAAAACCCATGCAGATAAACATCACAAAAGAACGTAAACTGAGCAGGAAATTGTGGCGGGCCTTGCATAAGGACACGGCACCCGGGCAGCGTCCTGACCGCCAGAGTTTTTTTACTCAGCTAGCCAAAAATTGTGGCACCCTAAATATAACCATCCCCCATCAGCCTCCCCAATGACCCCTCTTTTCCTCAGACCTTTCAATTCACTTCCACATAGCCCCACACCGTCATAACCCCCTCCGCCTGAAGCCACCGTCAGATGGTGGCTGTGCCTCTTCGTGACTGACCAGATATGAAGCCCTCCCCGAAGCGCTCAGACCAGGGATCATCTGGTGGCAGTGGGTTAGCCCAAGAGTCCTCCTTCCTAAATGGGCCGCTGCTGCTTCACAATCCTTACGGTGCTCATTCCCTTCACAGGTGCTTCCTGAAATTGGGCGAATGGCAGCTTAACCTGCAGGGCATCAACGAGAGCACCATCCCCAAAGTCCTGCAGTACTACAGTGCCTCCACAGAGCACGACCGCAATTGGTACAAGGTAAGCGTGGGGGGGGGGAGCGTGACTTGATGGAGCAAGAACATACGGTCCGTGGTAACCCACTCTACAGGGCCAGTCTGCTCCCCCGGTCGAATGTGTCAGGATGCTCCGGTTGAGCAGGTGGCAGCTGAGCAACACCAGCTTCTTTCCAGTTCATTTCATTCAAAAATTTCAACCCCACCTCTCCCCTCCCTCGAGGGATACTAATAAGGGATCCTAGTATTACTATTAATAATAATATTTTTCCCACTGCTCTTATAGTCCATTCCCACAAAAATGCATTCCTCATTCCCCCCCCCCCCAAGCTTCCTTAGTTTCAACAGCCTAATTGAGGGATCAAAGGAAAAAAACAACAATTGGATGTTGAACGGTTGGTCCAACAACTGGCAGTGCTGCCTTCTCCTGGCCCCTTCCCTGTCCCCAGCATCAGGCAGTGGCAGGACGTGCTGATGTGGTGTTGATGGTGTTATTGCCCCCTGCAGGCCTGGCACGCCTGGGCGGTGATGAACTTTGAGGCAGTGCTTCACTACAAGCACCAGAACCAGGCCAGGGACGAGAAGAAGAAGCTGCGCCATGCCAGCGGGGCCAGCGTCACCAGCGCCAACACGGAGGGCAGCAACAGCGAGAGCGAGGCGGAGAGTGCCGAGAACAGCCCCGTCCCCTCTCCTGTGCAAAAGAAAGTGACCGAGGTGGGGCTCTGCACCTTTCCGCTCACTTCACAGGTGGCCCTGCACCTCCTCAGCTTTCCGCTTGCCATCCTGAATCCTGCCTCCTGCCCGCCTCTGGGGCACTGATCCACTAAGCCTTTGTCCCTCAACAGGACTTGTCCAAGACTCTTCTGATGTACACCGTCCCGGCTGTCCAGGGTTTCTTCCGGTCCATCTCTTTATCCCGAGGGAACAATTTGCAGGACACTCTCAGGTACTTCCTGCAGAGAGCTGGTCCCATTTTTGAAAGCAACTGTCTTTTGCTTCTGTGACTCTTGCTTGAGCCCATCTGGCAACGCATCTCATAATCACTGCAGAGTGTTGAAACGATGATGACTTAGTACCACAATGCCCTTTTCTGCTTGTTTTTGGACATCTCACTGGGTGGGAAAAATGATGCTACGTGTCCTGCTATTCTTCCTCCAGGGTCCTTACTTTATGGTTTGACTACGGACATTGGCCAGAAGTAAATGAAGCCTTGGTAGAAGGGGTTAAGGCAATCCAGATAGACACCTGGCTGCAGGTAAGGTCCTGCATTCACATGAAGATTTTTTATTCAAGCCAAAGCACTATATGAGTCTCCACAACACAAAGCCGAAACAAAGTGGGATGTTGTCACCTGTGTGTTCCCAAGCCCCATTCATACACGCACCTAAAGAACCACTCGCTCCTGAATGATTCTACCTGCCAAACAAGATTGGGGGGGGGGCTCCTTGTATCGACTCCAACTGAAGCTCAGTTATCATGCACAAAGGACATGGCTTTTCTGGTTATTGCAGTCAGCCTCTTGTATGTCTGTTGTTTAACTTGTAGCTTGGGATCCTCCAGCCTAGCAATCTGGCTATGATGTGAGGCTAATGGACCTAGGCAGGTATTGGGCTTGATGTGGTTTTCATCTTCTCGTGTTTCCTAAAACCAGGTCATCCCTCAGCTCATTGCTCGAATCGATACTCCTCGTCCTTTGGTGGGCCGACTTATTTACCAGCTTCTCACGGATATCGGGAGGTACCACCCACAGGTAAGCTCCCTCCCCTTCCCACCATCAACATGCTCAGACTCTCCAGCCTATAAACATACTGTAAGAAATTGTTACACTCTCACGTTTGACTTAGGCTTTGATCTATCCGTTGACTGTTGCTTCAAAGTCTACTACAACAGCCCGTCACAATGCTGCCAACAAGATCTTAAAGAATATGTGTGAACACAGCAACACACTGGTCCAGCAAGCTATGATGGTGAGTGGTGTGGTGTGGGGGCTTTGCATGCACAGGATTCCAGTTTTGGTCCTCGGCAGTATGGAAGCACTAGAAGAGACCATACCTGAAAACCTGGTTTGCTGCTACCAGAGATTCCCAAAGTGCAGCTCACTGCTTAGCTGCCTGAGTTTACTGCTCGGCCATGCCTCCTGCTGACAGAAAGTGGCAAAGAGTCATTTTTCAAATCAAATGTGAAGCCACTGTGGCTAGAATGTAATTGCAAAACAAAAAACAAAAACAGTTCTGCTTAGCATTGTATGTGGAAAGTGCTCCTCTGTCTCCCTCTAGTTACAGACCAGGAACAGTACTGCTCTCAAGCGTTGATTCAGGGTCTTTTTAGGACCTATTTTGGGGCTTCCTTCCCCCCTCCCAAGTGCATTTTTTGGAATTACTCCCATGGAAGGGCACACGTCAAATGCATTATACTATCTTCTGTTAAACCCAGGTGAGTGAAGAACTGATCCGTGTGGCCATTCTTTGGCACGAAATGTGGCACGAAGGCCTGGAAGAGGCATCCCGCCTCTATTTTGGGGAGAGGAATGTGAAGGGCATGTTTGAAGTGCTGGAGCCCTTGCATGCTATGATGGAGCGTGGCCCTCAGACGCTTAAGGAGACATCCTTCAACCAGGTATCTATGAATGCTACACTGCAGACCCACAGCAAATGCATCCTAGCTGGAGGCTTGTGGAATATAATACCCCCCCCCCCAAAAAAAAAAATCCCTGACCAAAACAATTTCTCAAGAGTGCTGGATGAACTAAAAGGAGATAGTCAGCAGAGAGGGGAACTGGTGCTAAATAAGAAGTGAGCTGCTAGCCCTCAGTGAGGATTAGTTACAAGGGAATAGTAAAAAGTGCTGGATGAGAAATAAATCGATGGCTGTAAATAATTCTCAGAAAACAGTTTACCAGTTGGAACAGACTATCATACAAAAAGGGACTCTGAGGGTATGGACTCCAAGGGCGCAGCACCCAGACAGCTCTGGTCCATCTTGAACAGAGCTGAGAGTTCGTTGTTCATCTTCTTTGGCAGGCTTATGGCAGAGACCTCATGGAGGCCCAGGAGTGGTGCAGGAAATACATGAAATCTGGCAACGTCAAGGACCTCACCCAAGCCTGGGATCTCTATTACCACGTATTCAGGCGCATTTCTAAGCAACTGCCTCAGGTGGGGGGAGAGATACAATTTTCTTCTTGCGGGAGGATCTGCCATTGCCTTGTTCAGTGAGGGTCTCGCACAACCAGGACTGAATTACTTTTCTCCCACCCACCCTTACCCCCAGCTGACTTCCTTGGAGCTCCAGTATGTTTCACCCAAACTCCTGATGTGCCGGGATTTGGAGTTGGCTGTCCCAGGAACGTATGACCCCAACCAGCAAATCATTCGTATTCAGTCCATCGCTCCATCGTTGCAGGTCATCACATCCAAGCAGAGACCAAGGAAATTAACATTAATGGGTGAGAGATTCATGGGTGAAGAGGCTCAAATGGTCCTCTGTCAACTCATTTCATGGCTATGGGCTAAGATGGCTTTTTTTTAAAAAAATCAGACAAATCTATGGATAGGATTGCTTTCACAATTGCAGTCAGCTGTGATGAGCTTAAATGGAAGCACCAGAGTCAGGGGGGAGGGTACCTTTGAATAATCAATCAGGTACTGGGGACAGAACTGGGGAGGGCTGTCCCCTTTGTGCTTCGCTTGTCCTGGGAGCAAATGATCCACCACTGTTGGAAAAGGGCTGCCAGAGGACAAGGACCCTCAATCCCATCCAGCAGGGCTCATATTTTTCCCCTATATCCTCGTGTTCTCATCTTGGCAGACCTTCTCTTCCCATACAGGAAGCAATGGGCATGAATTTGTGTTCCTTCTGAAGGGCCACGAGGATCTTCGTCAGGATGAAAGAGTGATGCAGCTCTTTGGCCTTGTGAACACGCTGCTAGCCAACGACCCAACATCCCTCCGCAAAAACCTTGGGTGTGTAAAGGCCACAACCGGCCTCTTGTGTTGTTGCAGTGAGAGTCTTGTCAAGACAGTCAAGCCAGACACCTCTTTGTTTTCTGCAAAGTGTATCATCTGCAAGCCCACCATTTTAAGAGAGCTAGTTCATATTAATATTTGTGTGCAACAACAAAACATTTGGGCATGTTCAGAGAGGAGGAGCCGTGAGTGCAGCTGCTGTAGTATTGCAAGGTATGCTGTCCTGGGTGGAGCAGTGAACTCTGCCACCCCAGATTTAAATGGGAGGCTATACCCTGGTGGCAGTCAGACGATGCAAATGGATAAGGAGAAAAGACCAGCAGAATGATGACCAGGCAACTTTGATGCTTGCCTGGGCACAAACACTGGGCACCCTCGGTAAGCTGGCACGGCGCAGTTTGCATGACTAAGCTCAGTCACAAGAGTGTGTGTTCCTCATTTGGTATTCACATATAGATTTCACTGTGTTTGTAAATGTGTGGGTTGTGAATGTTGTGCAGGTTTCCAGAAACCAGCTTTTCCTTATCCCTCTACTTGCAGCATACAGCGGTATGCAGTTATTCCCCTGTCAACCAACTCCGGGCTCATAGGCTGGGTGCCCCACTGTGACACTCTGCACGCACTCATCCGAGACTACAGGGAGAAGAAGAAAATTCTTCTCAACATTGAACACCGAATCATGCTTCGGGTAAGGCCAGAGCAACAGGTATCCAGTTCTAAGGCCTCCGCAGAAGGGGAGAGTTTTATCACCTCTGCTTCTGAACGTGGCTATGGGTTGGCCTGTATTGCTGCTTCCTGTCTGTCGTCCTCCTCTGAGAAATACAATTAATGTTAAGTACAGCTGGTCCTCCTTTCCTTTTGTTTTAGATGGCTCCTGATTATGACCACCTCACTTTGATGCAGAAGGTGGAGGTGTTTGAACACGCAGTGAACAACACCGCCGGGGATGATCTTGCCAAACTTCTGTGGTTGAAGAGCCCCAGCTCTGAGGTACAGCCGGCTCTGGATGCTTCTGCTAGTCTGAAAGATTCTTCGCAGGAGTGGCGTTAATAGACTGTGCATGCCAGCGAACAACAGTGTAGACGCAGTAGCCGTGATTCCTTTGCTAGCCCCAGATGCTGTGCAGCAGGAAATATGAAGGCCTGCACTTTTAAAACATGTGGCAGGCAAAGTGCTTTGCTCTTGCAAGTATACAATACACTTATATGTGTGTGTGAATATAGAAGGCTTTGGGGTGGCTATCATCCTATGAGGCCCTTACCCATTTATTGCCACATCCTCGCACAATCACAATATTCAGAGTGTTTGCGGGCAGAAGAACAGGCCATCTTCTGGAATCTTGATGGCAGTGCAGATATGCTGCAAGAAAGGAAAATGACTCTGACTGTGGGCGCAATCCTAACCCACTTTCCAGCACTGACATAGCTGTGTAAGGGAATGTTTGCTCCTTTGCCTTGGAGCTGCATTGCCCTTACCCCGGTGCTGGAAAGTGGGTTAGGATTGCGCCCTGTGTTTCTCTTGTCAAATTTTAATGTTGGGTTGGGGGCCCTGATGAACCCTTCAGGAATGGTACAAATATTTTAATGTTGTGGAAAACTTGAAATTTATGTTTACATTTTTTGTGATTTACTTGTTTGTGTTTATGAGGAAGGTGGAGCTCAGAAGCAGACGGGGGGGGGGGAGTAAGGGGCATGGCAGAATTTCAGATTCCCTTTAATGGCCGGTCCAGTCCCAGTTGCCTTGCCCCACACGGTTCATTGCTGCAGTGCTGGCTTCTTAACCTTCCCCCTCACCCTGGGAATCCTTACCAGGGATATGACACAGTTCATTCAAATCGCTTATTTCACGTCATATCCTTTAACTCACATTTCAGGTGTGGTTTGACAGAAGAACAAATTACACTCGCTCGTTAGCTGTCATGTCGATGGTTGGTTATATTTTGGGCCTTGGGGACAGGTAAGTAAAATGAAACTCGTTTTCCCCTTAAAAATAAAAGCATTCGCTGGTTAATAGAATCCTGAGACCAAGGAGGGGTCAGCAGTCATGCGCTCCTCTCCTCTCCGGACACCAGCTGGCCCACGGACTGAGCCATTTTGTTTGTTTAAAGCAGTGTTCCCAAACTATTATTTTCTCCTGTTGACCCAGGCTCTGCTCCTACTTCCCTGCCTCTTTCATATCCTTTGGATCTGTTTTTAGACTATGAACCCCGCCCCCCAGGGCTGGAACCTGCCCCCCTCCTGTTCTTAGAGTACCATGTGTAATGATGGTCATTTATAGACCTAATGTGGCATTCCTTCAACAGGCACCCATCGAACCTTATGCTTGACAGACTCAGCGGCAAGATCCTGCACATTGACTTTGGAGACTGCTTTGAGGTAATCTTGGGTCAGGGTTCCTTTTTTTGGGGGGGGGAGTTAGTTAGTTAGCTAATTAGGTTAGTTGATCTCATAAAGATATGAAGTGCCAAAACAGTTTTGCAAGAGTGCCAAAACAGACAAGGAGACACCTGGTTGGATGTCCCAACTTTAAGACTTTTCAGAGCAGGTCCCTTTGTATGTTTTCAGACATACAAAGCAGTATGTTTTCTGCTTTGGAGCTTATAATAGCTGCAGCGGGGAATGTTAGATGCACAGCTCTTCCCTGGTGCCACTGACCTGATCCAGGTCATGTGCCCCACAGATGCTTTTATGTTAAACATTATAGCACCAGAAAGATCTGACCGTGGAGCTCCTCTCTTGTTGGCACTAAAAGAATGGGACTGTCTGTCCTGTCACAATTTAATTGGTTCTACTCCATCCTGGCCGTAGGTTGCAATGACCAGAGAGAAGTTCCCGGAGAAAATTCCTTTCAGACTGACGAGAATGCTGACAAACGCCATGGAGGTACGTGGTTGCTGTCCGTCAGCAGAAAGAGAACTGCTTTCTGGCAGAATTGCACAATATACTGAGCGTTCAGCTGTTGCCAAACCCTCCCAGAGGCTTCTCTCTTTTCCTCACTCCTCTGACAATATTTAGTACTGTGGCTGTTAAACTGGAAGCTTATGAGGGTTCCTCAGTTAGGAGGGAATTCACAGCCAGCTTGCCAGGAAAGGTCTGCCATTCGTTCATTCCCATTCCTCTTTGCTCTTCCGTACTTCTTCCCCAAAAGGAACAAATCAGTTCTTTGAAAATATTTCAAATGACTCCTGTCATGTAAATCAAACCAAACTTTCCTTGCTATCCTTGTCATGGTATTTTGGGAGAGTGCACGAGAGGCTTCCTAGCCCATTGAACTTCCCTTAGGATGAGGTGCTGGGGGCCAGAAGATGAGCTGCCTCTCTTTCCTCCACAGGTGACTGGCTTAGATGGGAACTACAGGATCACCTGCCACACTGTGATGGAAGTCCTGCGTGAACACAAAGACAGTGTGATGGCTGTTTTGGAAGCCTTTGTGTACGACCCCTTGCTGAACTGGAGGCTGATGGACAGTAAGTGGACCTGAACCAGAGAGGGAGCCGCTTAGAGGATCCATTTTAGGAATCCCACCCTGCCTTGTTTGGCAATTGCACCATGCCATTATGGCAGTTGCCGAAATTGCCAGCAGCTGGTGGGCTGAAATGATGTATTTGCCACTTGCCTTATTGAGTTTGCGAATCAGACTGTAAGATCATTGGTTCCAAAATCAGTCCTGGGTGATACCCATTTCCAGTGTTTACAGAACATCTGATCTTATGACTAAAGTCTTCATTCAAAATATAAGATGACAAATTTAAGAATGAAGCCAGAATCAGCAAACTACTATGTAGCTCTTTACACAGAGTGGAAGGGCCAGTTCTTGCAATTTTATGAAGGGAGATTTTATGAATTGAGCTATTTTATGAGTGGGGTGCAAAGGAGAGGCAAAGCCAGGACCTTTTTTGCCTGTCTTTGGGGGTGGAATGTCAGCATTGTCCATGGATAAGAGAGGATCTTTTTGTTTTAGAAACATCCCTTTCCTTTTAGGAAGCGCATGCTCTTCCCCCAAACTTAGTAGTCTGCAACAGCAAGAATTTGCAGCCGTCTGCAACATTCAGGAGAATAAAGATTTGCAAGGAGAACCTGCACTGTGTGGTTTGAAGTGACAATGGCTTTGCTCTCTTTGCAGCCAATACAAAGGGCAATAAGCGGTCACGAACACGGACAGACTCTTACTCTGCTGGCCAGTCAGTAGGTGAGCGTGGGTCAACCGCTGCCTGTCATTTTGGGATGGTTTTTTTTTTCCATGTGGGGGATTTTTTGTTTTGAGTAGGTGGAAAAAATATTTCCCCTTCCCTGATTTTTCAGATTAGACCCTGCTGTAAAGGAAATTGTTGGCATCAAATTGTATTGGATCCAGGCTTGTTTCTCATTTCCAAAAGCAGACCTTGAACACAGGAAGCCTGCTGGGACCACTGGGCTTTGTAGCTCAGTGGGATGCTGGCCTGGCAGGTGCTTCTGCAGGGTGCCAGGTGGGGGCGTTTTCCAGCCCTGCCTGAAGCTCTTGCCAAGAATTGATCTTGGAAGTCTCTGCATGTTTTCTGTTAGTTTGGCTCTTTTCTAGGGTTCTGCCACTGGGCTACAGACCCTACACTTCCTCCTCCCCCTCCCCCACAAGGAATAGTACAGACCACCCTCAGGCAGGATGAGGGATCAGAGGGAGAGTCTAGGAATCCTCCACAATGATGGTGCTCCAGGGCAGACTAGCTCCACAGTGGCTGAGTGCAGCATGAAGCGTTCCTTCTCGCAGATGACGGGCAGCATTCCTGTCAAATGAGCACAAAGGCTCCACCTTCTGACTTCGGCCCCAATAATGTCGCCCTGCGTCTTGCTCTGTAGGGACCAAGTGTCTGACCACTGACACCCGATTCGCTCAAGCACCAGCATCACAATGCCTGCTTGAAACCAGGCAGCTCCCCCAGGGAGGACAGACAGGGTGGATAAATGTTCGCCCTTGTTCTGACCATTGTCTTCCCTAATTAGAGATGCTGGACAGCGTGGAACTGGGCGAGACAGCTCACAAGAAAGTGGGGACCACCGTGCCTGAGTCTATCCACTCCTTCAGTAAGTCTGCTCTGCCTTTCCAGCTTTCTCTGACTTTGGGCTCTGCTTGTGGTGCTAAGAACTCACAGTGGGAAAGCCAGTTACAATACCTCTTATAGTGCTGTGAACGTGTTCCTAGAAAACCGAAACTGCCCTCGAGAAGGTTATGATGCTGGATAGCTGGCTTGTTCCCACTGCTAGCATGTGTCTGGCTTTGATGACTTACTGGCAGAACTGTGTGGAGAAGGAAACATTGCTCGAACTACCTCTGATTTGGATTTCCACACTTAAATTGTGTTCCCTGTTCTTGCCAGTTGGGGATGGTCTCGTGAAGCCAGAAGCGCTGAACAAAAAGGCGATACAGATTATCAACAGGGTCCGTGATAAGCTCACTGGTAAGTGGGGCATGTTCTACACACCCATCCTGAATTCAGTCCTCTGAAAACGAGGCTTTTGGCCCCAACTTTTTAATCCAACTGACAAAATGGGCTGAGAAGGCCTTCCTTTCCTGCCCTCCCTGAGCCACCTAAGCTGTTTCTTCTCCTCCTCCTCCTCCCTCCCTCCCTCCCTCCCTCCCTCCCTTTCTAGGGCGAGACTTCTCCCATGATGAAACGCTGGACGTACCCACACAAGTGGAACTGCTCATTAAGCAAGCTACTTCCCACGAGAACCTTTGCCAGTGCTACATTGGATGGTGAGCTGCTGTTCATCCCCCTCCCCCCTTCTCTGAGAGTCCCAAATGGGATGTAAATAAGAGTTCCTAGTTCATTCATCCCAGTGTCTGTCACCCTGGAGCTTTCAGCGGCCAAGTAGGAAACTCTCAAACTTCACATGTTCTCAGAACGTATTGAAACATGAGCCTTTTTTTCAGCAGCCTTTTTCTATGATCTAGTCTCAGTGGATGAGTTGAGAAGGGTGCCAACCTCTGAGAATGCCCTCCTTCCCACCCCATTTCTCAGTCACCACCTTTCTTGCCTCAGATAGCAGGGCACCCAAAGGAGAGTGAGTGTCTGCTTGACCTCAGTGTGTAAGGACAGGAGAAGCATTTTCCATATTTATGTTAATTGTCTGAGATCTAAAATGCTCCCAAGCAGCTGAATTTGTGACTCTCCCCCCGCCCCTGGAACAGTAAATCTTCCTCCCCATCCACCCTTCATGCCACGAACTGCTTTGGAAACCACCTCAGTGTCAGAAGTACCTGTAGTTTTCTATGTTACAGTAATCAAGAGTGATTCTGAGCTGTTGCTTAAGGAGCAAAAGTCCTCTTTTCTGCTGCTGCCCCCCCTCCCTTCGGCACAGTAGTTTGAATCCTGGCTGAATTGCAGGCCTGTTTCACAGCTGTTCTTTCCTTTCTTTTAGGTGTCCTTTTTGGTAACAGAAGTGTTGCAACAGAACTTCTACAGCTTGTTCCTTCTGGGGGCTTTTGTGCTCCAAACGTGTCCCCCTCGAAAGTGTGAGTAGGGTGAAGAAGGACTGGAGAAGGGAACCTGCCTTTCTCAAATATTTTGAAATGTAAATGAGAGGACTTGCTGCTGTATATTAAAAGTTATTTTAAGCTGATTTGCAGCCGCTGTTGTGTGCGAGGTGGGTGGGTGACCAGCCCACCAGCCACCACACACAACTGGGAACGGCACTTCCAAAGTGCATTAAAACAGACACACATACTGACTCAGCTCTGCCTAAGGAGAGCTTGGCCTTTGTAGGGAATTATGGATGATAAAGATGGTGGAAGATGACGTTTCTTCAAAAAACTTCAGCAAAAGCGTGACAGAAATGTAGTCGGGCTGCAGTGAATTCATTTCCATGACCCAAGTGACCTTGCTTAGGTTTGGGGAGGTGCAAAGCGTGCGAGAAGGAGCAGTGCGTTGCTCTGTGGTCAGTTTGCCTGTCTCAAAACCTTGCCCCAAACCAGATTGCGACTGACTCTGGGGAATGCTAACCTGATTATAGCATGTTTCTGACTAAATTTGCATGGAAGGACAAAGACGTTATCTGAGATTGTAGGAGCCATGGTATCTCAATAGAAACGGAACATTACAGATTGTTAAGAGTGTATCTCTGGGGAGTTTTCCATGCTAACACTGAACAGAGAGAAATTAGGGGAAAGCATTAATCTGGAGCCTAAAATCAGTCCTGGCTTTCGAAAAGGAATCTGGTGATAGTGGAGGAAGCGGGAAGTGGGTGGTGTTAGTTCTATTAATGAAATAACCATGAAGCAGGATGCACAAAGTGTACCTATCTTTAGATGCCATGTTGTAGTTGAATATTTTTGTGCCAATAAAGTACCCAACCTGTGTAAAGCTGGATTGTGAAGTATGTGACTGCAGTGAAGGACCCAGGGGAGGTCGCTGGACAGCACTGAGCCAGAAGTGTGGGAGGAGGTGGAATTGGATTTGTTATTGAAGGGGAACAGAAAATTAACCTGGTGAACCTGGACTGAAAGCCCATCTGAACAAATCTCCAAAGGGCTCTTCACTGCAGGAGGCAAAACTGTTCTCTCCCTCCCTTCTAGGCTAACCTCACCCTAAAACAACCCTACCCCCTGCTGCCCCATTCTCACCCTCAGCTGAAAGCACTCTCAGCGTTTCTCCTAGGGCCGGCTCTCACCTGCTCTGTCCTTCCCAAGCCAACCACTGTGGGTCCCCCCTCCATTTCTGCCACTGGCCTTCAGGATAGGTATTGGAGCAAGTGCAGCTCACTCAATGGGCTCGAAACGAATAAACGGGCTGATTTTTCTGTTATACACTCCCTGGTGTGCATCAGGATAGAGAACATGTAAATTCCGCCGGGCGTGCTGGGGCGCTGTTGCTCAGTGGTCTGATCATGGAGGAAAGATGACTGGAGCCGGTCGGTATGCCTTAAGAATTAATAGGAGCGAAGTGAAGCCAGGGGGCGGGCTTAGCAGCCATGTTGGTTGACTCAAAACAATCCTCATTCCAAGCATTTCAGATTGCTTTGCTCCTACTGTTTAGGACTGAATAGTTTATTCCTTAAATAAAAACTTACGAAAATAAAAACGTGATCGTGTAGAAACATTATTGGTAACCTTATTATGATTTAATATGCAATTATAAGGTTAAATTCCTCATAATTATATTACTGAACATACCTGACGAAATGCTACTTGCTGTCTATTTAAACTCGGATTGCACTGTTTTGACAGACTTTATTTAAATCTACACAAGCAAAAATAAAGTGTGAACGGGAAGGAAAGAAAAAAAAGGAGAGGATGGGCAAAAATTAGATAAATATATAGGAAAATTACATTAAAATCTCTTCATAACACAGTTTTTTTTTAAACTTCTACACTCACCACCACCCCACCCCCCATAAAACAAATTCTGTTAATGTTCAGAATTTTGAAAATATTACCGTAGAAAATGGAAGGTGGGGAAAAACGTGTAAACGGGAAGGGGGGAAAAAAGGAGGGGGAAATATTTTTTTTCTTTCCCTTCTAGACCATTAACAGTGGGTGTCAGAAAATGGTGAATAAGACTGCTAGGAACAACAAGAAATTACACAGCTTCAAAAATTCTGTACTCACTGAACGGTAGTTTTATTGAACCAATGTAATGTGAATACATGAATCTTTCCGTGGAAATTAAATCCCATTTTTCGTCCAGCGATTCGCACACCCGTATGCAGAACACGCAGGCATTATTAACGAGGTAGATATTAACTTCTACAGACGAGCAGGGAGAGTTTTATTAGATAATTCACGGCAACCCTCCTCCTGGCGGGAAAGATCTCAGTCAGCCATATTGTCTGACGCGGAAGCTTCAAGATAATGACGTCATGTCAATTCCTGTTATCTAACCTTTTTGCCTCCAGTTCAGAGGGGTTCTGAGTTCTCGCGAGAGAAAACGGGACTAGTCCGACGCTGGCGACTGCTGCGTGCAATATGGCGGCTGCCTGCTGAGGCGGATGAGCAGCGGCCTTGGAGAAGAAACGGGGAATGGCGGCGAAAGAACGCGGCGGGAGCTTAGCCGAGAAGCCTGACGCGCCGGGGATGGGAAGCGGCAGCGCGGACACGGTGCTGCCCGGATTCCAGGACGCCGATTCCTTCGTCAGGGTATTGGAGGGGAGCTCGAAGTGGGCGCGCGTGTCACGGCCACGGGTCCTGCCTGGTTCTGGGAGCGCTAAGCATGATGGGGGTTGTAGTCTCCTAAACTTTGATGCTCTGTGTTGAAGAGAAGGCATATTCCTAGGTTTTAGAATAGATTGTAGGTAGCACGTGTTGGGAAAAGCGTCTCTTTTCATGCAGCCTAATGGAGCTTGTCCTGTGATTTCCGGGTGGGGCTTTTATAGTAATTTGGATGGTGATTGACTATTGTGGTGCTGCGAGACGCTTAGTATTTTGAGTCACTGCAAAATGTAAACTCAGAATAAAAAAACAGGGTTTCCCAATCAGATTGAACAGCTGTCAGCAGATGTTATTCTCTCTCTCTCTCTCTCTCTCTCGCTCTCTCTCACACACGCACACAAACACACACTAGTTTAATAGCCAGAGGGGGAGCTCTTAATATCTCTGGGTTTGCTCCCAGGAGTCACCCAGAGACTGATGCTCCAGACCCATCCCGGAGGATTGACAACCCTAAAACCAAAATATTACTTTGTTTTAAAGGACTAATATCCTGCTCTGTTGCATGAAATGAGCCCAGGGTGGCTAATAAAGCGATATAATGATTTGTACTGTAGAATTGAGCATTCGGCACACTTCACAGCCATTTCTATTATTTTGATGTAAATTTTTGATGTGAAGATTTTGAATATTTCAGCAACAAGGCAGATCAGTGTTGTTATCCCCATGCTGCAGATGGGTAAGGCCTGCCTATGGGAGAGGCCTGCCTAGTAAGTTCACGTAGAGACAGGATGTTCAAAACAGGGAATCAGATGAAGAAACCAGAGAGTGAGTGAGATGGATTCACTCAGGCTAAGAATACAGCGGACCGGATGAGTCCTGTAATAAACAAATGAGGAACCTGCTGTGATATGGCTTACGGCAGCTGTAGCCATACACTTACAAAGTCCCCCATCATTCCAAGGCTGTTGTTTTCATTGTGCAGCATGCCCTCGGCACTGTTGTGTCTGCCACCAAGGCTTCGAGTGGCCTTCCTCAGCCAGGAGACGAGTATGACTTCTACCGCAGCTTCCCTGGCTTCCAGGCCTACTGTGAAACACAAGGGGACAGGCTGCTGCATTGGTGAGTCTCTCAGGGTTGGTTCTGACGTCACATTACTTTATCTTGCCCCTGGGAGAGCAGAGCGTGTTGCGTGGCGCATGATTTGATTTTCCAAGCTGCAAGCCGAAGTGCAGCTTTCCTTTGTTCGCTTCATGTGATAGATCCTAGTATTGTGGTCTAGGCAAGAGGCCTTCCGCAGGAGGTCGGAGGCAGAAGTGGGTCATGACTTCCAGTGGATGGCTGCATTCGTGCCACTAGCCGTAGTTTCACCAGCCACTACCAGAAAGTTCTGAGCACCTTTTAAAACCCCTACAATTCAGAGGCTAGTGAATACTAGCATTGAGAGAGGCCAGTAATTGATGGGTGGCCTCTAGGCTCAAACTCAGCCCCAGGGAGTAGGGGTAAGAGGAGCAGATGGTGCCCGGATCCAGGCGAAGGCTGGCACGCTGCTGATGAGCGGAGGATGGAGGAAGGGGGTGCAAACCTCACAGCAGGATCTGAACCCCTCCTCTGCTTTCTCCTCCATGCGCGTTCCCCTTTTCCTTCCGTCAGCATGAGCAGAGTGATGCAGTACCACGGCTGCCGCAGCCACATCAAGGATCGGAGCAAAGTCACAGAGCTGGAGGATAAGTTTGACCTGCTGGTCGACGCCAACGATGCCATCCTGGAAAGAGTGGTGAGTGGGGCCAGGCTCTGCGAAGAGGCCTCCCAACTTCCTGGGTGGTGCCTCTCCATGGGGGCCGGCTGGATCAGGTGTTCTCTAGAGAGTGTGCTTTGCGTCCTAGAGCGGGGCAGCAGGGAGGCCGCTTCCATCCACTCAGCTAGGAGCAGTTTTGCCTCCTCCCAATCTCTCACCGTGACTTTTGCAGAACTTCCTGTTTTGCCATTCCAGGGCATTCTATTGGATGAGGCAGCGGGTGTGAACAAGAACCAGCAGCCTATCCTCCCCTCGGGCCTGCAGCCTCCCAAGACCATTGTTTCCAGCTGGAACCGCAAGGTGAGAGTCGTCCATTGCAAAACAAGTGGGCCAGGGGAGTTCTCCTTCCCTTCCTTCCTTCGAGCAGTTGCATCCTCCGAGTGCCCCTCTGGTTCTCCTCGCCCCGCCTCAATGTGGGCTGCGTTTTCCTCCTCCTCCCAGCAAAGCGGGGATACCAGCAAGCGGACAAGGTCGGAAACGTTCCGCCTGCTCCACGCCAGGAACATCGCTCGGCCCCAGGTCAAGTTTCGTGAGAAGGTGGACAATTCCAACACCCCCTTCGTCCCGAAGCTCTTTGTCAAGCCCAATGCTCTGAAGCCTCTGCCCGAAGGTGAGGATGTCGGGAAGGCCGGGGTGTCCTTCGTGGTGGCAGAGGCGCGCTCTGTGCCGGCATGCCTCACGGTTTGCTTCTGGTGCTTCAGCACTCTCAAAATGCAGGCGAGAACGGAAGGAGCGCCCTGAGGACCTGGACGTGCCCGCTGCCCTGGCCGACTTCCTCCATCAGCAAAGAACCCAACAGACCGAGCAGGACATGTAAGAGCAATGGGGGGAGGAGGGAGGAGGGCCACTCACTGCTTGCTGCTTTGCAGCAACAGCAACAACCAGCTCGCAAGGCAGTTTGCCTAGCAAAGGAATAAGACAGTTCCCTGCCAGCAGAGGGATCCCAATCTGAAACGACACAAAGGAGACACCAGCAAACCACCACTTGAAAGGGTTGCTCTGCTGGGGGTGAAGAGGTTACAGTTGCCCCCCCCCCCACTAAGCCCTGCTTAAAATGAGCCTTTTGGCCCAGTTAGCTAGGTCTGGCTTCTCCATTGCCTTTCATTCCTGAACCTGGGGTTGGAATGACACCAGGTCATGCCAACTGGTCAAAGAGGTGCCTTTTAAAGTGGTGTCTTTTTTATTTAGCAGGGAGAGAGCAACTGTCCCTCTTCATTCCAGCATGGAGTCTTTTCCTGTGGCTGGAAGTGCTGGAGTGTCTTCGGTATATATTTTTTTTTTTTAAGATTGTGAGCCCTTTGGGGACAGGGAACTATTTATTGATTTATTATACTATATAAACCACTTTGTGAACTATTTTTGTTGAAAAACAGTGTATAAGAATTATTAACAATAATAGTGGAGCTTAGCGTACACTCTACTGCCTGCCAGCCTTGTGGAAGAGAAAGGCAGGAAATTAAAATTGTTAAAAAGAAAAAAAGATGTAATTGGGGGAACATTCAAGCCCAGCAATATATGAACCCACAGTGCATCCTAGGGTATGTCCTGGAATCCTTCGGGTTCCTTGGCAGATGAGCCAATGAAAGGTAGAAAGGTAGAAACTTTCTGAAGGTAGAAACTTTGAAAACCACGGGCCTGTCACATCACAGCCCGTTCCCCTTTCTCTGCAGCTGGAATGTCCCTGCACTCACCTTCCAAATTAAACCTGTTTCTCTTCCTAACTTGTCCAGGTTTGCTCACCCTTATCTGTACGAACTGGAGCAGTTCTCACCCCCCTCCGAGCTCCTTGACAAACCATGTGTCCAGGTGAGTCCTCTGCTGGAATAGCAATACCCAAACTATGGGTCCATGGCCCACTAGCCCACTAGTGGGCCCCACTTTTGATGGTTTGAAAAACCAACAGCATAGATTAGAGTGTGTGCATCAAAGGTTAAACAACCTGATACTTCTTTTTTTTGGGGGGGGGGGGGGCGACACAGTTGCCCAATCACCATTATAGCCACAGAGGCTTGAGTGGCTGGTAAAGTGGATCTCTGTCCCAATGCTTACAGTTTGAGAACCACTGCCCTCATTCAAAAGCCTTTTTTGCATTGCTGCTGGAGCCCAACGCCTGTAAAGCCCTAACGTTTGCCCTTTCTTCCTGTGCCAGATGTACAGGCCTCTCGCGGAGACACCCTGCCATTTTGTCTCCACCTTGGACAAGCTGGTGGAGCTGAACGAGAAACTGGTGGGGTGTAAGGAGTTTGCCTTGGACTTGGAGGTGAGAGCTTGTCCAGGGTTGTTGCCGGCCAAGAACAACCCAAACTCATTCCTCCAAGGGGCGAGGCGGGGTCTGTTTTTCGGAACATTTGAACCCTCGAGGCAAAACCCACATGAGCCTTCAAGGGGCAGCCTGATGCGTCTGCTCTGAACCGATAGAGCCTCTTCCCGTTTTACCCACCCCGCAGCACCATTCCTACCGGAGCTTTCTGGGCCTGACGTGCCTGATGCAGATTTCCACCCGGACGGAAGATTTCATCGTTGACGCGCTGGAGCTGCGGAGCGACTTGTACATCCTGAACGAAGCCTTCACGGACCCTGCAGTTGTTAAGGTGAGAAGCGGTGGCCTTCCGGGGCTGCTGCGAACGACATGCGGGCTGAGGTCCTTCCTTGTCTGCCCCACTGGAAAGCCAGGATCCGTTTCAGATGCAAAAGGACAGAGGCAGCACAGGCAGCTTTCCAGGAGACAAAAACATCAACGTCTTGTTCTTGCCCTGCAAACCGAAACAGCCACAACCCCAGAAGGGACGATTTGCGTCACAATTGATGCTTTAAGCCAGGGGGTCTTAATGCGTGGGGCTGCCCACACGTGGTGCGCGGAGTCCATGGAGCACGTGAGGAGCCCCCAGAATTAAGAATATGTTTTAGCTTTGATGCGTCTTTTTTATGATTGAAATATAATGTTGACTCTTTGTGTGGGTTCAGTGCAATGTTCAAGGGGGGAAGGAAAGCTAATGCTAATGATTGCTATACTCAGTGTGTCCTCTCTGTCTCTCCTGGACGGAACATCCCAGGTCTTGCATGGGGCTGACTCGGACGTGGAGTGGCTCCAGAGGGATTTTGGCCTCTACTTGGTGAACATGTTTGACACGCACCAGGCTGCCCGGCTGCTGAACCTGGGCGGGCACTCCTTGGGCCACCTGCTGAAGCTCTACTGTGGGGTGGACGCCAACAAGCAGTACCAGCTGGCCGACTGGCGGATACGGTAAGGCTGCTTGCACCGTGTCTCGGGGAGGGAAGCCCAGCAGGACTGCAGGAACAATCCCTGGTCTAGACTTTAGCACCTGTTCAGCTCCGAGCAGTTTACTCGGGGGGGGGGGGAGATCTCCATAACAGACTCAATCAGCAAGGGAATCATACGAACCTTCGTACTAACTCCCCATAGCAGGCAATAGTGCCCCAGGCAACGGTATCGGACAATACTGAAAGCCCTCTTGAAGAGCCACAACTCCTTCAGGCACCCAACGGCACGTAATGTGGGCAGCCGCCTGGCCAGCGGGAGGAGGGCATCACTGGAAAGGCTCCATGAGCCTTTCATGGATACCTGTCATGCTTCCAAGAAACCCAAGCCAAGGCCTCAGGTGTGATGCTTTGAGCATTGTCAGCACAGTCTCTCCTTATCACTCCTCTGAGGAAGAGAGTGCTTGGGGAAGTCTGGGGCTGATCACTTTGGCCCTGCAGGTACGCAACAGCCAAACCTTCCAGTTTTGGACCCAGATTGTCGTCTTCCCCCCCCCAACCAATAACTTCAGGTTTCTGAGACGCTCCGCAGTGCTGTGCAGCTACAAGGACAGCCCTCGCTCTTCCACAGCTCCGGGGCTGGGCGGGGGAGGACTTGCCAGGGGGCAGCAGTGAGCAAGGAAGGGGGAACGCTGGGCCCTCACGGATTGGAGACTGGCTTGCCTGAAGGCCACCCAGCCTGCTTCCAGCGGTGTTGATCTTCACGGATTGCAGCCTTGCAGGGACTGCAGCCCACTCTGCTCATCCCTGCATTAGCTCTCTGCGCCCCGGGACCCCCCGTGCTTAGTATCGGAGGGAATCCTCGCGGATGAAGGGGCAGTCAGGGGCAGGGTGTATGGACTGCAGTGGAAAGGGAGAACACGAGCCTCCGCTCTCAGTGGGCACCTGCAGTCTGAAAGGATGGTGCCCACACCCTGCTCCCCCTCCCGCAGCCCCCTCCCCGAAGAGATGGCCCAGTACGCCCGTGACGACACCCACTACTTGCTCTACATCTACGACCGCCTGAGGGAGGCGCTGTGGGACCGAGCCAACGGTCAGCCCGCCCAGCTCCAGGCAGTGTGGCAGAGGAGCAAGACCATCTGCTTGAAGGTGAGCGCCTGGGGGCAGCTGCAGGAGCAGGGCACCCCAAATCCCGCCTCTCCTCTGCAGTGGCATTGGAGGTGGCAGGGAGAGGGTCCCCAGGGGGTCTCCCCACCGTGCCTCGTGTTCCTGCAGTCCGTTGGTGCCAGCCGGTGCATGGAAACCCTGTTTATTTCCGCGCTGCAACAGCAGATTCCAAGGCTTGAACCTGGGACCTTGTGGGTGCAAAGTTCCGTTGTCTTTCTGCATCAGTGGGCAAATCCGGACGGCCTGAGCTGGTGACTTTGCTGGTGGGGTTTTCTCTCTGCTTTTGGCCATGGGAGATCACAGATACCCGCCCCCCCCCGGCCCAATAATGTGATTTGCAATTCCTCCAGGGATTCCCCCTCCCCCTTTGTAGCGGAAAGAGCCACTCCTGCTTCCCCACCTGACCTCTTCCCTCTCAGAAATACATCAAGCCCATCTTCACCGAGGACTCGTACCTGGAGCTCTACCGGAAGCAGAAGAAGCACCTCAACAGCCAGCAGTTGGCGGCCTTCCGGCTGCTCTTTGCCTGGAGGGACCGGATGGCGCGCCAGGAGGACGAGAGCACTGGGTGAGGAGGGCCGTGTGCTCCCTGCTGCTTCTCTGTCTAGACCAGTCCCTGTCCCACGTTGTATCAGAACACGTTCAGGTCTGGCGCAAGAGCAGCCAGTGCACCACAGGGAGGCTTGTGTGACACACACACCCCGGAGGCACCGTTGGCTGCGCTGGCACTGCCCCGCCTTCCAAACAGTCCTGGCAGGCAGGGAATAGTTCAGTGGCTCTGATGTGATAAAAGTGCTGACCCTGGGAGGAAGTCCCCATAGTGACTCTGTGTGAGCCGCTGTGCAGGGCCAGCTTCCTTCCAGTAGGAGGCGGGGCCAGAACCACGATTTGCAGGAGCACAACAGGCACCTCCTCTAAAAGCAAACAGTCCTTTCCTCTTGCAAACACGCTTGCTCTTTCTTCCTTGCATGCGCTTTCTCTCCTCTCGGACTATACCTTTGGGGGGCAGTAAGGATGATGCCCCGCACTAAACTGCTTGTGTGTTTGTGCCCCAGGTACGTGCTCCCGAACCACATGCTGATCAAGATAGCCGAGGAACTGCCCAAGTAAGTGTCTCTTTGATTCAACAGGTAAATTCTAGGTTGGAGAAAGCGGCTCACGGATTCGTGTCTCGGCTCCCCCCTCCTGCCCCAAGACACGTCTCACTTTCTTGTGATTGGTCTGGTACTCCGATAGTCACACCCTGGACTTCCTGCCTGAGTCACCTGCCTCTCAACCCCCCGCAGGAGTGCTGCAAAACAGGTTGCAGCAGATGTTAAGGAAGGGGAGGGGGTCCGTGTTGACTGCTACTGGCATGGGGGCTGAGGTGTGGGGTTATGCCCCCTTGGAATGGGGTGATGCTCTGCTATAGGGGGTGGAAGAGAAGCTAGCAGTAATGGGTGGAGGTGTCGCCGTCCTGCCACAAAATGGCTGCGTTTTCCTCTTAAAAGAACTTCCTTGCCTATGTCCTGAAGCCTGAGCATTTAAGAGCTTGCTGGATTGGCCCCAAGCAGCCAGCAGGCTCAGCTCAGCTGAGTTCCCCCCGTCTGGTGGCTGGCTCTGCTTCTTACGAGTCTGACGACTACCTGCCATCTGCGGACAATTGTGCATCTGCCCCGTTTGCATCCCCAGGGAGCCCCAGGGCATCATCGCCTGCTGCAACCCGGTCCCACCGCTCGTTCGCCAGCAGATCAACGAAATGCACCTGCTCATCCAGCAGGCCAGAGAGATGCCGCTGCTGAAGGTAGGAAGAGGGCCTCTGCAGCAGGGCCCGGCTCAGACAGCAGTGCAGGAATGCTCTGCCCCACACGCCCCGGCCTAGACAGAGTCCAGGGCACGCCTAGGATGGCGCTGCCACTTTAGGCTACTTTAAGCCCAGTTGGGCGCCCTGGGATCTAGACACGGGCCTTCCTTTCCCAGCCTTCCCACGGATTGACCCTGGGGCCATCTGCACAGAGAGCAGCTGCTCCACCCCTCCTCCAAAGGAGGAGGAGGGCGACCATCACCCACTGTCCACCAGCGGTCCAGCGCAGGCCGTTTCCCTTCGAAGTGGGCTTCAGGGTGGGCAGGGGTGGGGCTTGCAGGCCAGCGGTGTCCCTGGGTGTGGCTTTTCAGCATCCCTTCTCCTTTTCAGTCTGAGTTTGCAGGTGGCGTGAAAAGGAAAGGGCCTCTTCCGAGCGCAGAGGTAAGCAGGCCGTGGGCTCGACTCCCTCCGGTGTAGCCCCTGGCGTGGCTCCCAGTCCTGGCCACGCGCGTTGTGCTGCCCTGGCGCAGCCAGTGGTCTTTGCGACGCGACTCGTCCTCCCTTGGTGAGGGACGTTATCTAGGGGGTGGGTTACTCCCCCCCCCACCTCGGGGGGAGGACTGTGCAAGTGATTCTGTGCACGGTCCCCTTCGGAGGGAGGAGCCCCCTTCCACTTCCAGGCCTGTCTTTCCCTGGAGCCGGACCCAGTGCCCAGACCAGCTAATGCAAAGGCAGCCCACGCTCCTTAAAACGAGCCTCTGTTCCTGCCTCTTTTGTTTTTGGCAGAAGCCCGAGAGTCGCTTGTTTGGACCCCACGACAGCTCGCGACATCCTCCAGACGAGAAGTCTCCCTGTTCGGACCTGGGTAATCTGGAGTCGGGAGGACTCTCCCCTTTGGCACTGCCTGGGCTGCCTGCCTGGACTCTCCTCCAGGCACTGCCTGGATGACAAAGGGGGGATCCCCCGTCTGTGAAGTCAGAGGCTCAGCCCACCCCTCCCCCCTTTTTTTCTCATGCAGCCCCTGGACTCCCCCTGGAGCACGCAGCCCTCTTCTCAGAAGCAGAACAGGAAACGGACGGGATCGGGGAGTCGCCCGGCTCGCCCTGCCTCCGGCTGAGAGCCAGCATCAGTATTTTTAATGTAAGTTCTGGCAGGTCTGGAATCCTGCATTTTTCTGGCGTGAAATGCAGGTTCAGCAAATACATTTTGATGCGTTGCCGTCCCTCCCTCTTTCCATGGGCCCAGGGCAGCCTGCCAGCAGCCTGCTCTTCCCCTCCACTGCCTGCCCGTTTTGTTCTGGTGAGGCAGCTCAGCCCATGAACGGCTGTGACCGGCCTGAGGTCAGCCAGTGAGCGGAGCCCTGAGTTCAGATCCAGTCCTGGGCTCCAGGCGCTGTGCCCTGCTGTCTCCTCAGGAGAAAGCCAGGAGGCGGGTGGCTGAGTGAACTGGACCCAGCACTTGCGGGACCGACTCGGAGGCCTGACACCGGCTCCCTCAGTAGCACGGAAGGTGTTTCGTTAGGCAGAAGCACAGAGACAGTCAGTTTGGGACAGTCCACAGTCCTGGAACCTGTTGCGGCCGTTCTAGGAAGGTGGACTTCTGCAGCCTCTCGCCTGAAGTGGGTTGTCCCTGTTTAGTGGTCATTTTGTGCTCAAACTGCGGTGAGCAAATTCTCCCCAGTTTGACTCTGAAAAGGGCTACACTTTGGCTGCCGCTGTGCTCCCAGCAGGGTCCGAGTCCCTCTCCGGATCCCCTCCAGGGGGACATGCCTGGCTGTTCTTGCATTCCCACAGGAGCCCAGCCTGGAAGAAGGGGAGGGAGCGAAGATGACCGTGGCCCAGCAGAAAGCCCGCCGCATCATGGAGTCCTTTGAAAACCCCTTCCGAATGGTAACGCGCCCTGGCTTGTGGCGAGCGATGCTTTCCCTGCCCTGTTTCCTATTCCCGGCAAGCTGTTTCCTAGTATTCATGTAATCTATGCGCAGTGGACTGTGCCAGCCATTTCTGCCTGCCGGTGTTCGCGCTTCATGCTGGGCCTTTGTACAGATCTCTATACGTAGATACAATATATGTACACCATACATAGCAATAGTGTGGGGATTTGCTGCTTGGGGGCCAGGGTGAACGTGTGTGTGTGTGTCAGAAGGCCCCCACACACACACCCAGGAACCGCTGTTTAGTTGGCGGAGTGAAGTCTCGTGCACATGTACATAGCCTGAGCACAGAAATGGGCCGTTCCCGCCTTAGATGGTCACATGATTCCTCCTCAGTATCTGCCTGCAGAAGAGAACCCCGCGCACATCTCCCAGTCGGCCAAGTTTGATCCGTCCTCGAAAATCTACGAGGTACGTTCCTAGTACGTGCAGCGGTGTCCTGGGTCCGGCGACAACAGCCCAGGATGGCAGCCGCCTTCCAGGAGCTGCCCCCACTCGCCCCGTCCTAACGTGTCATGAGGGGGCTGACCAGTTGCACGCCAGGCGCTAGGCGGGGGGTGGCGGCACTCCAGCCTTTTATTTTGCTGTCTTTGTTTGCGCAGATCAGCAACCGGTGGAAGCTCCTCAGCCAGGCACAGCTCCAGGCGCCCACCAGGAAAGAGGCCCCCTCAAAGAAGCCTCCGCAGCAGACAGGTGAGGCTGGCTTGCCTGCATTCTGCACATGGTGGAATCACGACGGGGACCCTAAACTAGCCTCCCCCTGTTCCGCACTGGGCAGATTACCAGACTGGAAGGTTTGCCTCAGCAGCTGCCTTGCCCCATCGGGCCACTGGCCTGGCCTGCCCAGTCTTCTCAGTCTTGGCCACGCTTCTCAGAGGCAGCCCCTGATGACGGAGCTTCCCTCTCTCCTGACTCCAGGCTGTGGCAGAGAGCTGAGGCCTTTCTGAATTCTTTGGCCACCTTCTGAGTCGCTGTTTAGTCCCTTAGTAGATGCCTCTGCTCTCTGCCTGTCTCTCTCTGTGTGTGTGTCCGTGTGTGTGGGTTCTCTGTTCTTTTCTTGTCCGTGATTGTGAGTCATCTCGGTGCTCCCTTCGTTGGGCCCAAAAGGCGGCCCAGATGTATGTCCTCATAAATAGCAGCTTCAGGGTTTCAGCAGCATCTCTCCAAGCCCTGCCAGGCCCCTCCGCATGCAGACAGGCTTGATCACCAAGCTACACCCCCTCCCTGAGGCCCACCCGTCCTTCCTTTTCCTCCCTCCACCAGCGGTTCGGGAAGCTGCCGAGAAGGAGTGCAAGGAGCAAGCCAAGAGTGCCGTCTCCGTTCGCCAGCTGGTTGCAGTAAGTCTCTCCTCTCCAGACAGGTTTTATTCCACTCTTCTGACCACGCTTGTTGGTTAAAATGTTTCTTTCAAAAAACAAAACAAAACCCACAGCCCTCTCCTTCCTTGGGTTTGTTTGTAGCAGGAACAAGCTGGCCAAAAGCGGGAGCGAGTGGCAAGCGAGCCTGGCACAGAGGCACCCAAGCCAGAGAAGAAGAAGGGCAAGCCTGCCCCGGAGCCAGAGGAGCCAGAGGCCCCAAAGCCCTTCACCCCCTTTGACTACAGCAAGTCCGACCTCCGAGACTTTGCCGGTAAGTGCCAGCCTCCCTTGGCCACTGCACCAGGTGCCCACCTTGCCCACAGCTGCCCTTTGGGCAGAAAACCAGTATTGTCTAGTGGGGTGGGGGTTTACTATCTGGGAGCAAAACTTAAGAATTGGGGGTGATGGGGAATACGCTCTGAAGACCCTCGTCTGGGCCGCAAATGTCGGACCACCCCTGAAGTGGTGTAGAAACCAGACAGAGCTGGGGGAGCCAACCTTCAGGCTCTGACCCAGGTGCTTTCTGCCAGGCCACAGAAAGGCTAAAGTGAAAAACGTTTCAGTTGGGAATAGAGGGCAGGCAAGGGCGTTGCCGCTAAAACGTTCCTGGAGCGGCTCAAGATGCACACACTCACTGCGCCAGGCTGAGCTCTGAATCCGAGTCCTCGAAGCCGCTGTAAAAAGATGCCCTCCCCCCCTCCTGTCTTCCAGGGAGCAGCAAGCCCAAAGCATCGTCGCAATTCGACCCTGCCAAACTGGCCTACGCCGGCAAGGTAAGGCTGCTGCAAGGGATGGCGCTAGAAGACCAGGGGGCGGCAGGCAGGCAGGCAGGCAGGCAGGCGCGCGCTTGCAGGGAGGCCTCGTCCAGCCTCGAGGGGATGACGGGTCTGTGCCGTGGGTCAGGCTGCCAGTTGACTTTGGCCTTCTCTCCTTCTCTCCCAAATAAAACCAAACAGAAGAAGTTGTCAGGAGCCAGCAAAGTTCAGCAGCCCGCTGGAACAAAAAGCCTGACCTACATTGGGAAATCCAAGAGGTATGTCACGTAGTTGTGTTGGTCTCAGAAGGTTCACGACGTGGGTGTCTCCAGAAATAGGGCAGACCTGATGTCTGCTGGTGGGCTCCACTCGAGGTCTGTCTTTCACCCGGAGGTCCAGTCGTAGGAGGCGAGTACAAAGTGGCAGCTTTTCCAGGGACAGCCACACGCCTCGAATTAAGGAGCTGGTTCTTTTGAGCGTGGCCTTTGCTCGGGAACTTGTTTTCAGTACCAAGCTTGAGCTAACAAGCCTTTCACACGGAAATCCACCCGGCCCTCCACCAGGCTGTCTTCATGCCAGCGGACAGCCTTTGGGGGCAGTTGGGAGCCAGAAGCCCTGGACGCTCTGCTGCAGAATCGCCCAGAGACCTGGCAGTTGATCCCAGTCGACTTCAACCCCTGGTTTACTGCCGCGGCCTGAAGTCTGTCACCACCGAGGCAGCAAATGCGTCACGCAGCCAGCTCAAAGATCCCCACATAAGTAACCTTAAAAAACAAAACAAAAAACGGGGCCTTTCTTTCATTCTCTGTGCAGGGGCTTCCGACACAACTGGCCCAAAAGATAAGACTGATCCAGAAACCTTCCAGAAAAGGACCCGTGGAACACAGCAGTGGAATGGTTAACCGGCCGGGGGTGGGGGTGGGGGGCTGGCTTCTGCTACTGTTTTTTGTATTAATTCCCTGGGATGTTTTTTTTTTAAAACAACAACAACAACAACAACCAAGACTATTAAACTGTTTTTCTTTCCCCAAATCTGGGGGAGGGAAAATCTGAATAGCGTTGTGTTTGTCTCTTTTCCCCTCCCCTTTTCTCAATTATTTAAATGGAGCTTTCATAAGGTGGAGGAGGCTGGAGGCAGAGCACCGGCTTGTGCAGAAGGTCCCAGGTTCTGTCCCTGGCAGCGTCTCCTGGCAGGGTTGAGAAAGACACACCTGCGCACACCCCTCTGAAACCCTGGAGAGCTCCTGCCAATCTTGTGTTGACAGCACTGAACTAGACAAGGCACTGCCTCCTGGGAGGTTAAAACCAACTCCCTTATGTTTAACAGATGCAAGTTTGGAGGAGGGGGCCGGGCCTGGGGCTGGGGCTGACCATCCAGCAGCCAGGACCGAGATGGGATTTGAACTCTGCTCTTCTGGCCCGAGTCCACCATTTTCTCGGCCGCTGCTCCCTGCCTCACAAATGGCCTGCAGAGAAATTTCTCTGCCGTATCAGCTTCAAAAAGGAGGGGGAAATACTTCTGGGAAGCCAGATTTCTAAAATCCCCACAGTGCTGTTCTCCACTTCCCCAGTGCTCAGTCCAATTACCCGGGTGGGGCTGGAATCTGGCTCCAGGCACCCGCCACCCTTGGATGTGGGCCTCTTAAAAAATTAGCAGTGCCTGGATGCTCACTTAGGTGTGCAAGAAGAAGCCCAACGTATTTTGCTGCTGTGAAATTAGGCAGGGCTTAGCTTTACCTCCCAGGCCTGGAGCTTCCTAGCAGGCTAGATAGACTCTGAGTAGCTGCAGGGAGTGCATTGTGTGCATGCTTTTTCTCTGCAAAGGTTTCTATCCCGTTAAGCGAGCTGGCAAAGTCAGCCCTCTCTTCTCCTCCTCCGCCGTAGTTCCAAGAAGGCTCTGTCCTTGTGCCCAATTAACTGGGGCAGTGCTACAGGATCACTGCTTAAAAAGCGCCAGTTTACAGCTCTGCCGAAGAGGATCGGGGCTTTCCTTTTCGGCTCCAACCAGTCTGGTCAGTCCACCGTTCCCCAGATGGAGAACGTGGGGCTGCCAAGCTCGACTTGAAGCTCTTCTCTCCCCGTCCCCAGCCTGACGCAATGCTGGACATTCCTGCGGGAAACCTCCAGGCAGCAGGAGAATTGATGCGGATTCCTGGAGGCTCCAAGGCAATCCTGGAGAACTAGCAGCCTTCCTGAAGCGTGCCTGCTTTGGGGGGCAGAAACGCAGCCTCTTGCCAGGAGGTCCTGCGCGTGGCGACTCCGAAGCAAGTCCCGCGGAGTTCCACAGGCTTGGCCCCCAGCGCAGCGGAATCCTCAGACGCCCTTCCCAAGGGAAAGCCACGTGGAGGGCGCCCTTCCCGTCCCAGCCAATCAGAAGCGAGCCCCGCCCATCCGCGGCGCTCCCCGCAGTCACACAGACAGGACCTCCCAGCCCGGCCAACCCCACGTGGCCACCCAGGGCAGCCGAGCGCGCAACGTACTGTGCTGCCTCTCGCAGCCCGCTCCCGATTGGTTTGCCCGGCCCGCTTGCCCACTCCAGGCTAGCCAACGAGAGGCCGGTCTGAGCGGAGCGCTCCCTTCTATTGGTCGCCTGCGGGACGGCGGTGGCCGCGCCTCCCTCTGCCGCTCCCTCCCTCCCTCCCTCCCTCGAGTTAGGTTGTAGCGTGCACAGGTGGCAGGTGCTCTTGCCTCTGGTCGCATGTCGCCCGCGGAGGGAGCGGCCTGAGCGGTGCGGGGGGAGCCTCGTCGCCTGCTCGGCTGAGGCCGGCCATGGAGCCTGGGGAGGCCGGCGCGGGAGCCTCGGCCGTCCTCCGCGATGGCTGGTTCCGGGAGACCTGCAGCCTGTGGCCCGGGCAGGCCCTGTCCCTGCAGGTGGAGGAGGTCCTGCACCACCGGCGCTCGCGCTTCCAGGAGATCCTCGTCTTCAGAAGGTGGGGCCGGAGGAAGGGGCGGCCGGGAGGCGTGCAAGGGGCTGTAGGGCCGGAGGCGGGTACGAGGCACGTCGGGAGGTCACCTGGACACGTGTCGCAGCATCAGGCAGCCTCCGTTGGAGCTCTGGCGTGCTTGATGCTCCCCCTCTCTCCGGACTGGCAGCAGCTGTGCAAAGACTAGGGTGTTTTACCGGGACAGCTACCTGAGGCCCCTTTGCACTAATGCTAGGACTTGAGCTCGGCACCCGTCTGGCCCAGAGCTTTGACAGGCAGCAGCTGTGCAGTCTCAGGCTGGAGATTTGCTCTCAGGCGTGCAGCGTGTTCTGACACGGAACTGCAGCAGCTGACGATACAGTCAAAAGCAATAAGGACCTACAGAGCTTCTTACTGAGTCAAACTAGTGGTCCATCAGCCAGAGAGAGACATGTTTTTCCTTAGTCCTGCTACCTGAGTTCCCTTTAAGTGGAGGTGTTGATGATGTCACAGACTGACTCAAGGGCCTTAGCTTTGGTCTTCCCCAACAGCAATATCCAGATAAATAATTCTTCCCTTCGCCTCTTATATGCACCCCATCAGGAGAATAACAAGAAAGTCCTGCTGCTGCTCCCCACTGATTTGCATTGATATGTGGGTCCCATCTCATGCTTTTAATGGGGGGTTAGTAATATGGCTACCTTGGGCTCCTGCCCGGCTTGGTCCCCAGCTCAACCCAAGTGTTGGTCAATCTGGAGAAACAGGACGCTGGCTGGATAGGACCATCAGTCTGAGCTGGGAAGGAGTGCTCTGTATTTGCTTAGCCTTCCTTACAGTTGGGGTCAAAGCTGAAGTTTAAGGGATGGAGGTGGCAATGAACGTAGGTGGAGCTGAAAAGCTGAGCTGTGAATCAGAATTTTTCCAAGTCAGTTCTTGAACTCACTACAGCTGTAATTACCTTGTGCACACTTACCTCCAGAATGAGGCCCGCTGAGCACCTTACAACTGGCTGGCTTCTGAGTAAGCATGCAAAGGACTGAGCTGGATGGGGCCTTAAGCAAGCCACTTCCCTTCTCTGCCTCAGTCTTCCCCACCTGCAATATGGGGAGAATCGTACTTGCCGGCCTTATGGGGTTGTTCGTAATAAAGATGGCAGACGGGTGACACGCGAAACGTGATGCAAATGACAAGCCTGTGCCCTGACTTCCCAGGTGAAAAAGGCAGAAGGCAGCTCAAACAGGGATATGTGGTCATGAAGGAAGCCTGATGTCTTTTAGCGGGAGACACAGATCTGGTGCTGAGAAGGATCTTATCTCTAGTTCTTGGAAGTTATTTCAGCTCCCAGATTCCAGCAAGGCCCCCCTGCAGCCATTGGCAGGGCCCAGGCAGGTTCAGGAGGAAGGGGGGGAAGTCCCCGCCATTGCAGTCTCCACCCCTACCATTCCCCTCTCTGTGCCTCTCGCCCCGCAGCAAAACGTATGGGAACGTCCTGGTCCTTGATGGTGTCATCCAGTGTACAGAGAGAGATGAGTTTTCGTACCAAGAAATGATTGCCAATCTGCCCCTGTGCAGCCACCCAAATCCACAGAAGGTGAGGCTCTAGAATTTTGTGTGCCTCCTGGCACGAGTATCTTATGTCCTCCCCACTGCCCTGATCCAGAGAAGCTCTGAACATGGGAGGCTCTGAGTGGAACTTTCGTCTCTGCATCCTGTATTCCCCTACTAAAATTGTCCTGGTTGCCTTATGATATTACTCAGGTTTGTCCTCAAATCTGATGGGACAGCTTGCTTACCTTGCAGAATGCATTGCATTATTGGCTAGGACCACATGCGCACACACACCCCGTGCAGAGTATACCATCTAAATGCTGCCGTATGGATCTGTTGTTGTAGTTGTTGAATACATGCTTCTAGTCCTTATGGGGAACAGATATGATGAAAGTAAGACACAGCCTTCTCCGTGGGTTTACAAATGAAAATATCTTGTGGGGGAAAAGCCCATGGAGTAAGAGGAATGGAGGAAGCAGGCAAGTCTGCTATCCTTTGAAATCGGACCATCTCAGGGTAAGGACAGATGCCTGAGAAGCTCATGGAGTGGGGTGAGGCAGGCAGGGCTCAGCGGCTTCCTGGACACGCTCAGCCTGCAGTGACCCTGCCTTCTTTCTTGGCCCAGGTGCTCATTATCGGCGGTGGGGACGGAGGAGTCTTGCGAGAGGTCGTGAAGCATCCTTCCGTCGAGTCGGTGATACAGTGCGAAATTGACGAGGTACAGCTGTGGCATCTTGGAGTTTCCCTCCCAACCTTTGCTTCCCCCCCCCGCCCCATTTTTCCCTCTGTACTGAAATTAGGAGCATGTTTACACTCCCAAAGAGAAAAAAATATATTTTTTCTGTTAAGCCAACGGACCTGCTTGGAAAGGTCACGCGCCTTCCGATGGCAGGGCTACCTGGAGATGCAACGTCACGTTGAAGTGTGGATGTTGTTGAGCCGCTGCCAGCTCTGGTCCTGTCCGGCTGTTTTTAATCCCCTAAACTGAGAAGCCCCCAGCTCTAGCCTTTTTCCCGTGGGGTGGGAGTCCTCTTCTGTGTGTGCCTCTGCCGGGGGTGGCAAGTGCACCTGGACAGCTTCTGGTGTTTCTGCGGCTCTCGACCTCAAGAAGCTTCTAGAATCCTTCTGCACTCCCTTCTTGTATTGGGAGGGGGGTGCTTGCCTGGGGGTTCCCTTTGCATGCACCCTCCCAGGCTCATAGCACGGGGCACGTCTCAGTGGCGGTGATGGAATTTTCCAGGCACACCTCTGTCCACCTGCACCCAGTGTGGGGCTGGCTACCTCGAGCAGCTCCCTGCAGCTTCACCCCAAATCAAAACGTCCTCGGTTAGGTGCAGGAGGAAGCAAAGATGTTCCTCGCCAGAGAGCAGCTGCCTTTTCCGGCAGCTGGAGGCGAAGGTGTCCTCTCCAGGACCGGATGGCAGAGTCTGCCATGGCGGTGAGAAATGGAGGCTGGGGGGCAGGGATGGGCTGGCCAGGATTCCTCCTCCTGGATTCCAGGGAAAGGAGAGGGGGGAGCTGAGAGCGGCGGATTTTGGACCCGACCTTTGCCGGCGGCTCTTGGCGAGAGAGGCTGACTCAGCAGCAATGTGGCCCAGCAGGCACTGGGTATTCCGCAGTTTTGAACAGGGTCGGCCAGCGTGGGGGGGAGGAAAGAGTGTGGCTTTGCCAACCGGTTTCCTCTTGCTGAATCGGAGGATGCAGCAGCCTTTCTTGCCAACCTAACTCCACCTTTCCCCAGTCCCAGTGGGGCAGCAGTTTGGAGGTTTGCCCCTGGCAAGGTCAAAGCTTTCCCAGTTCCTTTCTGGTCTGACTTAATGAGCCCCACTCCAGGGTGTTTTGTGGTCGTGGATAGGGGGTTTTCCCCACCCCAGACCCTGCTGGTCCCCTTGGCCTGTACAAACCTCCAAAGTTTCTTCCCTGGATTTTGTCAGAGGAAAATTGAAAGAGAAATAGACTAGATACAAAGGAAAGGAAAGTCCCTTTTTCTTTAGTAGCTGAGTAGACAAATGAAGTTGTTTTATTTTTATTTAGGTGTTTTGTGCACCGTAACTGTGCTGCTGCTGCTGCCTCTGCTGAATGAGGCTGGTCATCCTCTGTAACTGATCGCTCTAAAGCTAGAGGTTTATGTTTGTATTTTACAAGGGCCATGTTGCAGTCCAGGGGTGAGCTGAATCTGGAGGGGTTCAGGTTGTTGGTGTTTGTATGTCTGCTAACCTGCATCCCTGGTCAAACCTCCGGCACTGGCTCCCTTGCAGGATGTGATCCAGGCATCGAAAAAGTTCCTCCCTGGCATGGCCGTGGGGTACTCCAGCCCCAAACTCACCTTGCACGTCGGGGATGGCTTTGAGTTCATGAAGCAGAACCAGGAGGCTTTCGACGTGATCATTACAGACTCTTCCGACCCCATGGGTGAGTGCTGAGAATCTGTACTTTTTTTACCCAGTGGGTAATTAATCTGTGGAACTCCTTGCCACAGGAGGTGGCGGCAGCGGCATCTGGCCTAGGCACCTTTTAAAAGGGGATTGGCCAGATTTCTGGAGGAAAAGTCCATTGCAGGCTATAGGGCATGATGGATAGTGCAGCCTCCATACTTTAGAAGCAGGCTACCTCAAAATGCCAGACGCAGGGGAGTGAAAACAAGGTGCAGGCATCTAGTTGTCTTGTGTGCTCCCTGAGGCTTCTGGAGAGCCACTGTGAGATACAGGAAACTGCACTAGATGGGCCTTTGGCCTGATCCAGTGGGACTCTTCTTATATCTGGGTGGACTCCTGTCCTCAGGCACAGACAAGCGTACCAGTCTTGTGCCGTTTCTGGAAAGTCCTGTGAGCTTCGGGAGCTGCATCCTCCTGAGCTGACTAAGCCTGGGGTCGCCTCTGTGCAAACGGGGTCCACTGTGCCACTCAACAAAATGGTTGTTGAGAATGAAATGATCTGGTCTGCTGACCGTTGGCACTTTCGAGGGGAGCCAGATCGCCCAGCCTGGAAATTGTGAAGCGCCTAATGAGGAAGTTGCTGATCCAGCTTCCTGCAGAGGTGCATTGTGGGAGGGGTTTAGCCAGGTCTGAAGCAACACGGCCAGGCCTAAATTAAATGCAGCACAGATTCCCGCTGGCTGGCTTGGAAAGGTCCACAGAGCTGCTTTGAAGTTGAACCAGTTCTGTCATTGCTTTGTGCTTTGGGCCTAGCTTAAGTTCCCCCCCCCTCCACTCCCCTCAGATTCCTTCTGGAGGCTGTGAAACAGTCACACACATACACCCGCCCTTGGGAAATGCCTTTGTCACCTTCTTTCTCTCTCCTCCTCCTCAAGGTCCTGCGGAAAGCCTGTTCAAAGAATCCTACTACCAGCTGATGAAGACAGCCCTGCGGGAAGACGGGATTCTCTGCTGCCAAGGTGAGGACAGAACCTGGATGGCATTTCGGCGTGACCCGGAGCTGCCCTTCCGTCTGGCTGCCAGTTGGCTACCAAGCAGTGTTGGGAGTGCTGGCTTCCACCTGCAAAGCCCCAGGATGTGTGGGCCCCAGCTTGCTTGAAGAAAGGTTCCCACCCATTTAGTCTCATGGCTAAATGGAGCCTCCAGGTATAGGGGCAGTCTACCTGTGAGGACCACATCCTGCTGCCTGGGGGCATCTGGTTGGGAAAAGAGGATGCTGGACTAGATGGGGCCCCTTTGGGCTGACCCCAGCAAGGGTTCCTTTATATCCTCCCTGTGACGCAAGGGCCTCCTTGGCTGTCGGTGATGCAGGCCTTTTCGGTCGGGACACCCCACATCATCCGCCCAGTAGTTTTAGCCCCGCCTGGGATCCCTTAAATATCCACAGCTGCCTTCTCTAGTGTCTGGCACATATAGCTGATAACTTTGGCCCCCGGGCTGGGTCTGGTGCACTGGAATAATCATTCCGGGCGTGGCATGTGTCGGCAAAGCTTTTCCGTTCTGCCCCACGGCCCCTTTCTTCATGCCAGCTTGTTGCAGAGCCTCCCACTGTTCCTGCAGTGAACCAGCGCGAAGAAGGGGGACTGTGGGGAGGATGGGGAGGCTCCGCTAACGTCTGCCCTGCCCGGAACGATGGTTCCAGTGGAACAGTATAAACGCTGTTTCATTGATTGGCACTCGGGCCCTGGCTTGGGGGAGGGTGCTGGTCTGGAGGGTAGGCAGGCTGGGTGCCTGGACTTCCCCCGGACGTTTGGGAAATGTGACGCATGTCCCCCCGCAACAAGCCTGCCGTAACCTCCCCTCTCCCTCCTGCCTCTTGGCCAGGCGAGTGCCAGTGGCTGCACCTTGACCTCATTAAGAAGATGCGTCAGTTCTGCAAGTCCTTGTTCCCCGTGGTAGAGTATGCCTACTGCACCATCCCAACATATCCCAGTGGGCAGATCGGCTTCATGCTCTGCAGCAAGAATCCAGTAAGTGCCTGGGTTTTCTCCTTTCTGTGGACACTGGTATTTTTTTAGAGTTTGTGTATAGGGGGCGGGGGGGGGGAAGGTGCTGTTAGCCAGAAACTATGATCAGATTGGAAGAGCTCTTGAAATTGCTCTTGAAATCAGATCAGCTCTTGAAATTGCACAGCTGCCCAGTCCTAGAGGGGGTGTCGGCGGACTTCATTTCTTATCTGTTTCCTTGTTTGTGACCATCGCAGCTGCCCTTTGTCCAGCCAGCCCAGCTTTGCTTACACTGACTGGCAGCAGCTGCACGACGTGGTCTTTACCAGCCCTAAGTGGACATGCCAAGGGTTGTGTCTAAGACTCTCCAGCGGGGTTTCTCGTTGAGCCACAGCCCAGTCTCAAACCCTGTCCACTGCCAGGAGCCGGTTGCTAAACAGAGCACTGCAAATCAAGCCGTCTACTTGGCTCAGAGCCTTTTTGAAACCTCACTGAGCAGGGTGGGAAACGCCGTGGCTCTCATGATTGCCTCTTCCTACGGGAATTGCTGACTTCCCCAGAAACATGAAAGGAAGATGCCGTTCCAACTACGGATTCTGGGTCCTTGCTTGGGCGTCAAGTGGTGCATCCCAGAATTCACAAAGGCACATGCCAGCACATGTTTGTTCCTGGAGATCCTTGAGCACCCAGAACTTCCAAAAGCTCCCCTTGCGCCACATCAAAAGTGCTGGCCTCGGATCCATGTTTCCACCCTGAAACGCCCCACCACTTGCAACGCAGGTTTGGGGATCTGGGCAGGCCCCTTTTCACATCCCTGAGTGAGCCAACAAGTCAGTCAGTCAGTCAGTCAACAGGTACTTATATACCGCTTTTCAACACGAAGTTCACAAAGTGGTTTACAGGCAAATAGTAATAATAAAGTAAATGGTTCCCTGTCCCAAAAGGACTCACAATCTAAAAAAAAAAAAAAAGGCAGCCCGCCAGCAACAGCTACCAAAAAGACTGCGCAGGGGTGATGAGGGACAATTACTCTCCCCCTGCTAAATATAAGAGGAGCACCACTGGAAAAAGTGCCTCTTGCCCAGTTAGCAGCCAAGCCAGGTTTTTCCTGCTCTCTTTCTTGCAGAACACAAACTTCCGGGAGCCTGTCCAGCAGCTCTCCCAGGAGCAAGTGGAAACCATGAACCTTAAGTATTACAACTCAGACATCCACCGGGCAGCCTTCGTCCTGCCAGAGTTTGCACGAAAGGTAATGGTGAATGTCTGGTGTGTGTGTGTGTGTGTGTTCTCTCAGTGCGCATCATCTGTACATGTGGTATGTACCACTTAATGGAACCTCCATGGTCTAGTGGCAGTGGAATAATATTCCCATTGCCAAGTTTACTTTTGACCCACGGAAGGCATTTTCCCACCAAGGCCAGGAGTTGTGAGTTAGTGTGTGACTGTCTGCCCAGAGGGCCCGTCTGTGTGTTTAATTCTGCCCGCTGTGGCACCCTCACCCTCCCTCTTTGCTCATCTTCCAGGCCTTGAGCACCGTGTGAGATCTGACAGCCACCGCTGCCCCTCGCCTCCGGACCCACCCACCCCACCCCCGAGGATCTTGAAGCGACAGCAACGTGGCGGATTTCCTCTGTGGGCGCTTGGGCAGCTTCCCGTCCGCCTGTGTGGCAGCCAAACATTCCTTCCAATGATGTATTGACTTTTGGGGGCTCGCACCCTGGCGGGGGCACCGAAACACAACAGTTCTGGCTTTGATGGTCCAGTGCTTGAGCTGCTTCCCCTTTCTCTCTCTTGCTCCCTCCCCCCCCCACTCCTTCCCCCCCCCCAGGACTGGGAATGTACTCTAAAGAGTCTGGGGGCTTCTGCCTGCTTCCTTGTAAACTTCCCCCTTGCTCATCCAAGTACTGTATTTATAACTGATGGTGTAATTTTTATCCCCCTTTTATCAGTCTTCTGCCAACCGGAGGGCATCACATGATTGGTTCCCCCCTCTCTCCCCCTGATGCAACAAAAAAGCTTGTAAGCGGTGAAGGGTGAAAGTGGTCCCACAGTCCCCAGGGGCTGGTTGCTTCTATTTTCTTTGCTCCACCCTCCTTCACCCTTCTCCACTCCACCTTTTGTAGGATTCTGATCTCTCTTCCCCCCTACCCCAATTCACCTGATCAGGTGTTGAACTGAATCCCCTGCTGTTGACTCGGAGCCCATTGGCTCTCAGCAGATGGCCTCTGTGGCTTTTTAATTGGCTGACTTTAGTCACTCTCTCCAGTGCAGCTGGGTGGAAGGACACTTTAATAAAGGGGAAGGCATTTGGGTCCTCTTCTGGCGATGCAGAAAGAAGTGTTTGAGTCACGAAACTGCTTTGTGTTTATAGCATCCTGTCCCTGGGTGTATAATAAGCAATGAACACTTGGACAAAGGGCGGGGCGGAGAGGATGACAATTAGCTCAAGCTGCCTTTTTCATTGACTGCCTGGTGATGGTTAACACAGGCATCCAGCTCTTGGAAGCCGTTTATTGTTTGTTTATCCTCTTACTGTCAGTCACCTTCTCTCCACTCTCACAACACTGGGGTATCATGTTTTGTCAGTGGGTGGTGGTGGGAGTGTGTGTGTGACAGTAGAACTGAATCTCTCTCTAGCGGCGTGTTACGTACATTCCCACCAGTTGCCAGTTTCTGCTGCTATTGCTCCAAATGTCTGCTGGTGGGGAGGAGAAAGAGTTAAGGAGATATTTAAAACGCATGCCCTCTTCCCAGAGGGGGGTCCTCACGCCCTGTTGCTGGTTGCTCCTCCTCTTCCACCCATGTGTCTTCAAAGCATTGATGTACAGTTACAAAATAATAATTTTTTTTAATTAGCTGAGCTGAATCTCATCCCAGAGATCTTATCACCTTAACTCTGCCCTCTGATGGGCAAAGGGTGCCAAAATGTTTTGGCTTGGGAGGATGGGGCAGGGAATTTGGATTGATTGCTTTTTTATACTCATGAAGGTCTGGAAGCCTGGGAAGATGGACAGCAGAAGGGAGAAAATAATACCTTATTTCCTACTTAACAGCATTTATGCTGCTTATGCTTCAAGGAAGCAAAACACAGCTTCGGTCTATTCTGTTTACACTGGAATCTGGTATTATCCGTAGAACTCAACATCATGAGAATCTCAACATCTATTGTGTACGTGTCTTTTTTAAAAAGCCAAACATTTTGCATGACACGGGGGGGCGGGGGAACGTCCAGCCACTGAAATTACATGCTTGCCAAGAAACATTTCCCTGGGGCGAGGAATGGGGCATGTCTCTGCAGAGAAGGAGAAACAGTCAGTGCAAAGTACAGTCAGTTCTTATTATCTGCCAGAGTTAGGTGCTTGAAAATCTTCACGGATAGCGAATTGAGCCTAGGGGATCAATGGGGTTAGGTGCAAGGGGTACCTTGTCTGCCTACGAGACTTGGGGTTAGGTGCCTTGTTCAACCTACGAGAATTCAAGATGGGCCGAAGTTTCCAGAAACCAAACTGCAACAAGGTGCTACTTTCGGATGCTGCTCCTTCCCCCTCCCAACCAGAGGTTCACAGCTGCTGCTGATCTTCTCTTAACGAGCTGTCCTTGGCCAGCAAGGCGCTGTGCTCTTGGTCTGGTTATCTGAAATGTCCTGGTCACTGAGAACCAGATAACGCATTCCTGAGCTCCACTAATGAGCTTGATTCCCGCCAGCTGTGGAGAGGTCCTGTAGCTGAACCTGCATGTACAAAATGGAGACAGACCAGGCCTAGCTATTCTCTTGTTCAGACTGGGTCCCCCACTAGAGTAGGTTAAGTGACTTTGCGGTCCATCGAAGGGTTGACACCTTTGAGTCTTGATACAGAGAACTGAATTCAGGCCACAGACTTGCTATGGTGAGCCCTTTGGGGACAGGGAGCCATTTACTGTATTATTATTTATTTGCCTGTAAACCGCTTTGTGAACTTTGTGTTGAAAAGCGGTATATAAATACATTGATGGATGGATGGAATGCAGCAGAGGCCTTCAGGAAGCCAGCAGAGTGCAGCAGGAAGTGCCAAAAGAGCTCTGAATGCTTCAGAGACCTTCCAGAGGCTGCAGGGATCCCTTAAGCATGGTCAGTGGATGCTTCTGCTGGCCATTCTAAAGGGGTCAGTGCTGGTTGCAGATTTGGAAGGTCCCTGCAGCCTGTGGAAGGTCCCTGCAGAGTGGAGAACAAAAACTGAATTTGCAGGGAGCGGGTTTACAGATAAAGTGGACTGTAGTTCATTGCATCACCATCTGAAGAGGCAGCTTCTGGCCGGTGAGTTCAAAGGAAGAAAAATAAAAGCTGTGCTACTGGCTGTAGTCAGCAGGTGGCACTGTTGTCCTCCAAGCTCTATCCAGGCCCAGAAAGGTGTCAATTCTGCTCCCTGGCTGCATCACAGCGCCAAATAGTGGTGATTCAAGGAATTTTTTTTAACACTAAAAGAATGTTTAAATGCTCCCTCTTTCAAAGGAGATTTGGTGCCTGTTAAAGACATAGAAACTGAAGCCAAAACGATGAGACCTGAAAGGGGGCAAATTTATTTATGACAATATGAATAGGACCCCCCCTTCCTCATGACCCAAAAGCTTCAGCTTTGTTGGCATTTTGGTCTGCAGGCCAGCAACGTTGATTCAGTTGAAGATATTACTGGACTTCTTTCAAGCCTTTTGCAACTGGCCCATCTAGCTCGGAGGTAGTATACTCTGACTGGCAGCAATGCCTCAAGGCTTCAGAAGGGGTCTTTCCACAGTCAGAACTGAGATGCTCTAGTTTGTGTGTGTGTGCGTGTGTCGAAACAGAGTCCTACAGCCTGCGGCGCATCCTTTGAGGAACTGGAGGCCGTGATGGCGAGTTTTGCAAGCAAACGCCTGCAAGGAGCGGAGGCAGAAAGATCCACGTGGAATCCCGTTCAGGCTGGGTGAGCAGAGAAGGACGACACGCATCGCCAGAGGTCCTGCCCCCAAGGCCATTGCCAGTGACCCACTGCATGATGTCCCCACTTCAAGCAGGACGTGGCTCACCACCCGCAAGTTGGCTTCCACCCAGCAAGAAGGAGCCCCGCTCTGGAAGGGCTATTTAAGCAGCCCAGTCTGGACTGCAGACACCGCTGGAGTGAGCCGCACGGAGCAGCCAGCTCAGCCTGTCCTGAAGCTCTCTCCCCTCCCACGCATTCCCGGCTCTGTCTGCCATGAAGTTCCCGGCCGTCCTTCTGGTGTCTCTGCTAGCCCTGAGCGTGGCCTTGGCCACAGAGGAGGCTGATCGTGGTGAGGAGCAGGCGGTGAGTACAAGGGGCGCTCTTCTTTGGGGCATTGAGACGGGGGGGGACACATCGTCAGAGTGACGGGCAGAACGTTGGGCTTAAATCTTTGCAACATGTTTAGGCTCTACAAGGGCAGGATGGGAGGAGCTGCCACTATTTCTTCCCACTCGCTGACTCTGTGAGGGGTACAGGCATAAGAGGAACTGTGGGTGACGGGGGAGACCTTCTAGCCCACCACTCCTCTCTTCCACACTCGCTCTGCTGCTCTGCTCCCCTCTTCCTGTTGGCATGCAGGCAGCAGCTGGGGCACCATCAGGTAGGCCGGGTCACAGGGCCTGTACTGGGGAGGCCTTGGGCCCCTGGCCTCGGGCAGTTGGAGATCTTGGGGCCACCCCGTTCTGGTGGCTTCTGGGAAACAGAATTTTCCAGGAGGTGAGAGGCAGAGCCAAAAGGGAGGGAAGCAATCCCTGTTCTGCTGCACGCCATCCTCGGGAATACCGAAGGGGAGAACGCAGGGCTGTGTGAATGCGCTCCGCCGGCCTGGGTCTCCAGCCAGCAGCCTTGACTTCTCTCCTCTTTCCAACCCACAGGGGGCCGTCCAGGATCGGGGACTGAGATCCTTGCAAGAGCTACTGGTGCGCAATGTTCGCCGCGACCCCCAAACTCCATCCGCGGAAAATAACTGGTCCTTCGGGTGCAGAATTAAAAACAAGGGTGGCACATGGCAGGCATGCTAACAGAAGTGGTCCACAGGCCAGTCCCTTCCGGGGGATTGATGAAAGACTTGGATGGAAACGTTTCTCTCCTCCCATCCTCTCAAGCCTTCCTCTGATGGAGAAGGTCCCGAGTCCACAAATAAATAATGAAAGTTGTCTTGTGTGTTTTGCTGCCTGGCCATAGGCGCTCTCTCAGGTTGCCGGAAAGAGGAAACATCCCTTGATTGATTGATTGATTGATTGATTTCTCATAGGAGTGGAACAGGCCCTGCAGCTGCTCCCTTCCACATGACCCAAGAGTTCTTGACTGAGCAGGAAAACAATGCCGGGGGGGGGGGGGGATTAGCACAACTGCAGGTGGGGGCAGGCTGCGAACCCCAGCAAGGAGACTTCAAAAAGACAGGGAAAGCCCAAGAAGAGCACCTGGGAAGCTCGCTGGGCGTGACCCGACTCTATCTGCTCACGGCGTCAGGCTGCCCTGCCCTGACCCCCCCCCCAGCATCCAAGCCCCTCCTCCCGTGCAAAGTGGCCACCTGCTCCCTGCAGGCTCTGCAGAGCTGGCATCCCAGTGGCAGGGAGAGCAACACGCTGGATCAGGCCCCAAGGGGCCCTTCTAGCCCAGCGCCCTCTCCAGCCACCACTCCCTGGCAGAGGCACAGGCTCACAAGAAGCAGAGCCCAACGTCTGGGGAGAAACTCCGGCTGCAGAGCTGGTGAAGAACTCGGTCTTCCTGGGTTTGTGTCCATCTTTGTTCTTTTGACTGAAAGGCGCAAACGCTAGAAAAAGAAAGTGGCCACCACCATTTTGCCAGAGCTACAAGGCTCCGTAGGTTTCTTCCCACCCCATCTCAAAGACAAGCTCCCCACAACAAAAATGCCCCCTCCAGGAAAGCACAGAGGAAGTCTCCCCATTTGAGTCGTGTTTCATGTTGTGGGGAAATAGTCGAGCGCTCCGTGGCAGTGGTGCGCGATCCTCACCACACAGGCAGTCTGCGCATGTCTCCCCAGGGGACTGTTGCTGGCACGGAGAGGAGAAGGTCCTCCTTTTCAGGCACTCCCATCTCCAGCCACCTTATGTTCTCTCATTTTGTGTTGGCTGAGCAAACGAGACCTGCTTTTCAAGGGCTCTGCGCAGCAAGTCCTAGAAATTCCTTTTCGCCGGAGAAATAGGAGCTGAAAAATAGCAACGTGGAGACCGGACGCTCAGACCCTGAGAAGTGGTCCACGAGGTCGGGGGGGGGAAGATTGCACTTCCAGCACCTCGCAGAGCTAGCGCTCCCCCAGGGACCCCCAGAGAGGGCAGAGACAAGACTGCCTGCAGCCACAGCGGACAGCCAAAGCAAGAACTCCCAAATCTCTAATAAACGTTCCCTAATTATTTCATCATTGTATTTCTTGTGTGGGAGGCCGCATTTGCCCCATGTTTGCCTCCGTGGTCCATGGGCTCCAGAGGAATTTGCCAACCTTCCGTCTGCTCTCCCTGCCTTCCTCAATTTTGCAGGGGCTCTCAGGCAAGCTGGGCCAGCCTGATGGCCTGTAGCTGTAGTTGTGGCTCTTTCGCAATCAGCACATCTCATAATAGGCAAGGCGTCTCCTCTTAATGGGCATTGAGGATTGAGGAGCTGGCTGGCCTACTAGCTAGAGTCCTCTGCTTAATTGAGAAGCATAATACTTCTCCCTCTTCCTTCTGGGTTGTTCTGTTCATGGGAGAGTCAGACGGCTGCCAAACACGCCTTCCCCAAAGGCAGGGGGCTGGGCTGGGCACCCCCAGAAACAGGGTAATGGGCCAGCCCTGGCGATCAGGGCTGGACAGACCCTTGCAGGGGAAAAAGGACCAGCTGCATCTGGAGCGTTGCTCCCCATTCCAGGCCAGGGGCCAGGGGCATCTTAGCAACCACCCCAGGAGCCCGAACTGCTGTTGCTCAGCCCCAGACCAGCTCGTGAGAAGACCCACGTGATCCGGGATTTGATCCTAGATGGAAGGGCCAATAGGGTGTTGCAATGGAGACCCAGCTGGGGAGCCGGGAGGAGGGGTCTCCCCCAGCATTTCCCAGGCAGTGCAGCCGCCAGTGGGGAGGGGAGCTCATACTAGCCCACAGATGCCACCCTCTACCTTCACAAAGGGCTTTGCAGAGCAACATGAAGGGCACGCTGGGCACTGTTTGCATGAAGCTTTATTTGCTCGGCAGGAAGAGTTGCCACTGGGGAATGGAAGCTGCCCACAGAGGGCGGTGGAGGGGGGAATTCCTGGATGTCCAGTCGATGGACATTGATGGGAGGCTTGGGTTGGAGTGAGTCGGAGTGAAACTTCTTTGGAGACCGGAACCAGAGGCTGAGAGGGAGGGTCTGCGGGGGCAGGAGATTAGCCCCTGCCGAGGATTTCATGCCAGGGCTATGGGGTGATCCGGCGTAGGTTGATATATATATTCATCAGAAGGATTAGTCAAACGTTGGCCTATAGCATTTATTAGCAACGCAAAGGCAGTTCCCAGATCGACAGGTGAGTTCTTCTTCACCCTTACAGCAAGTCTTTGCAGGATTCCTCCCTGGCCTTCTGGGGCTGCCTGTGGATAGCAAAGAGAAGGGATAGGATGTCATGAATCAGCTCTTGTAGTGATGATGCAGAAATGTGAGACAGCCTTTGGGGCAAGCTTTATTCGCAAACAAAGTCACGACCCTCAAGACCCTCGAGAATGGGAATGAGGTAGAGAGAGAGCCCTGCTCACTAAGGGGCCGTGCTCCAAGGGGCCTGTGGAATGTCCAAAACTGTCCAGAGTGCTGATTTGGAGCTACTAGTTTGGTTCAGGGCAGGAACAAACTTCTCAGGGTCAAGGGAGTAATCTTATGATCGCTTTTTCTGGAGAATCCACTCTGGTTGTTTCGTGTTTCCTGTTGGTAGGCAGTGCTGAAACCATCCAGCACCAGAACGTCACCCATAGAGAGCTTGAACTAGATGGTACCTCCCTAAAAACCAAGGACGGCTCCAGGAGTATCAACAACTAGCAGTGTAAAGTGGCACCAGATTTCAAGGGTAAGAGACGGATGGGGCCAGATTGCCTGCAGAATCTGGGGCACCTTTGGCAGCTGGACTAGGACATGGTCTCCGCATCAGAAGGATGCACTTTCTCTGACGTGGGCTCAAGACGAAGGCTTCAGCCAAGCCGCTTAGCCTTTCCTGAGCCCCAGATGGTTCTGCTTCCTCTATCAGATGACAGAGCAAGCTCAGGAGCCCTACACATTCCTAGAATGGGCATTAAGAGGGACCTCCCTGAAAGCCTCTCTGAAGAAAGAGAAGGTCCAAATGCACTGTACCAAGTGCGGACCAGACCTACTGGGGCCGCCCCTCTAACTAGCACCCCAGCTTTGCCCCTTTGGGATGTGGCCTTCTCCCCACATCATTCTGGAGCTGCATCAAGAGCTTGGCTAAAGGCCTTCAAAGAAAGACACAGAAATGCTGGAGCGCCCTTTTGGATTTATTTCAGCATGACAACATTGGCATCCCTTCGCAGACGGAGAGAGCCCTGAAAACTTAGGATCATGATAAGTGGGTCTTGTCAGGAAGCTTGTTGGACATCTGAAGGTCTGCAGGGAGAGAAGTTGTGAGCAAAGTCAGGTCAGGGTCCTGGAGCAGAAGCAACGCTGGGCGATGGGGAACAGCAAGTGACGACCTATTTCGCAATTAGGATCTGGAAGGCAAAGCTATCGGGTAGTCCGGTGCTGGCTAATAAGGAGGAATCAGGTGAAGGTTTCTAGGGTTCATCTTGTGGGCACGTTTTCTGAAGGCTCCACTGCGGTCCACTGATGTGTCCTGTTGATAATAAGCAGAAGGAGGCTTGAGCTTCTCCAGGAGTTGACTGTTGCAACCTGGAATCCTGTTTCCAAACCAAGTGCAGCTTGACTCAACAGGACAGCCCTTCTCACTGGGCTCCTTAGGGACAGGCCAGTGATTCACAAGACAAGTCTCTTGGTCTTAGAGGAACCTGCTTCATCAGGGTTGTATGTATCTGCTGCCTTCAGACCAAGGCAGTTGTCCCTTGCCACCTTGCAGAGTCCATTGGTTGCTTCTGAGGAGCCAGAAAATTCCAACCAAGCCACCCCAACCATCCCACATTGGATGGGCCAAACAATCGAACCGGGACCAGGATGCCCTTATTTCTGAGAAACCATCTTTGGCAAGGCTTTGGCTGCCACTATCTGGCCACTGGAGGGAAAGGAAGCATCGCTGGAGATCTCAAGGGAAAGGGGAGGAAAGGACCCCCCAGGCAGGTACAGAGAAAAGGAGAAAATTATAGAAATGAATTCAATTGACTTGGCATGGTTCTGCGCTCCCCCAATTCTTTAAGGACACTGAAAAAATAAAAGAGTGTTAAAACCCATTTTCTCCCATCGGTGTGTTAGCGCACTTCTTTTGCTTTTGCTTTTTGAAACATGTACAGGGGCCCCCCTCCCCAGTAAGTATGTGTTTGGAACCATATCAAAGTGTTCCCATATACCCTAACTGAAATTGGGTCCTTTGCCCGCTGATGGTACTGAAAGCATAATTTTTACTGTGCAAAATGGCACGCTACCCATGGTGCTGTGTATCAATTTCTATGGAAATATTGGAAAAAAAGCTACCTTTACCCCTGAAAATCTTTAAAAAACACATTGTTCACTGAGCACACAGCTTGCTTACTTCAGGAATTTGCAGAAGGGGGCCCTAGAACGCAAATCCTGAAGCAAGAAGTTCCTTCTTGCAAAACTGAATTTTTGGCATAGCTTCGACTGCTGCTAGGCTAAATTAGGTGTTTTGCAGGCTTCTGCTACTTGTTTTGCACCCCCTCTAATTAGCTGGAGACAGAATTCTTCTGGACTTTCCTTGACCCTTCTCTGCTTTATAAACATCTTGGGGGAAAACCCTATTCTTTCATAGAGCTGGCTTCTGCAGCTTGCAGCTTCCATAAGCTGATAGAAAGCGAACCTGAGTTCACCTTTTGAGGTTCCCTCCCACTCCAGCCCTAGAACAAGCTGTGAACAGTTGAAGAAAAAAAGTATCTTTCTCATTGATTTGTCTTCTCTAGCAGCTACAGAGGCAAGAAATAACCTTTCATAAACCCTTTAGTTGCTGGAAGGAAGATTCCTATGTGAAACAAAGCAAAACCCCACTATGAGATGGAAACATGACTCTTCAGTAGCTATTGGACTGTGTCCAGAGTGCTGATTTGGAGGAATATTATTTGAATCTTATTCTGTATTCTTGCACCATTGACAAGACTGTACCACACTGTTTGTGCTTGTACAACTAATATAATTTATTACTAATATGTTCCTATTCTTGTGTCACTGACTGGGTCATTTTAGCTTTTCTTTGAGGGACTGTAGCCTGAGGAACTCTATGAGGCCTCCATGCTGCAGTGAAGCAACTACGTGCCCAATCCTATTCAAGTTTTCAGTGCTGAGGCAGCCACAATGAAGCCACAAGGTAAGAGAATATTTGTGCCCTTACCTTGAGGAGACCTCTGTGACTGTCCTCACACTGCAGGATGCAGCACATGCCTCACTGGTGCAGCTGGATCACCACTGGAAAGTTGGATAGGATTGGGCCCTAGGTACTCATGCCAGTGCCTGCAACCTGTGAACCTGGGTCATGGGTGCACAGAAGCACCATCATGTTCTTTTCCCCTCAGCCAGTAGGTAAATGGTAAAGCTACAGGTGATGACTGAAAGCAAAGATGCATTACAGATTGTGTACATTACATATGCTAATATGTCCCTGCAGTGGGGAAGGGAGTCCTGAGTGTGCATGTTGGCTATGCCCCAGTAAAATTTGCTGTCATGGTGCAAGAAACAGGATGACCCTCACAGCATGAATCAGGGCAGGGCAGTGTTTTGATGACTAGATTGTAACACTGAAGTAAGAGTGGTCACCTGAATTTCTAAATGGCTTGGGAATTCTCAGTGATTAGAGGAGTGAATAGGAGAGCTTTATCTAGATGTTTTGCCCCTAAAGATGCTATCCATGGTAATTGTCCTAAATAGCTCTGGGAAAGGTAAACAATAGGAGAGCATTTTGCAGATTTCTGCCCCTGGTAATTGTCCTCTACTAGCTAATCACCTAGCTAAATGCCTTTCTTTAAAATCAACCATCAGGTGAGATGGTTGATTCAGGTAAACATTGCAGTTGATTGTCTGCCTGCGCTCAGGCAACACTGTGAGGTTGGTGAGAGGTCATTATTGATCTGAAGTTCATACAGCCTTATGATATTTGATCTTGGAGTTGCCTTCTAATGTTTTGTGTCTAATGTTTTGTGGAGTATAAAAAACATGGTCTCTGTTGCCACACGCAATAATGTATTCATTGAATTTACCTGCAAAAACTACAAACTAAAAAAGGCAAGAGAGATCAGAACATTAGAAATAACACAGGACAAAGGTTAGGAGATATGTGTTTCCTCAATGTTTTCACCTAACTTGTAAAAAGTAAACTAAAGTAACTAAAGTAAAAAGATAGTTAGCCCACAAAGAAACACAGTTTGACTGGAAGGAGACATGTGAACTACCATCAGCGGATTTGCGCGCCAATTATTAAAAAAATTATTACAGGTGCTAATGGCACCTGAAAGCTTTAAAGTTGACTCAGTGAGAAATGTTAGCCCCTGCCCTAACACAGGAAGCCAAAATGCCAACTTTCATTTCAGATTTGGGGGCCCCCAATCAGATTCAGAAACGGACCCCCAAAAAACAGAAAAACCCTAAATTCTGCCCCTATTTCTTAAATGATGACATGAGTGGACAGTCAAAACAACTGTACCTCTAAAAAGGTCTATCCTTACACTGTTTACAGTGCAAGTTTCAGGTCATTTGGTGGAGCCACTTTTTCAAAATCTCTAAATCATAAATTGGCGCGCAAATCTGCCGATGGTAGAAAATTAAACAGGCACCCAATGAAGTGGCAACTAAACAAACAGAAAACGCCACCTCTGACTCCAGGGATCATTGTCTGAAAGAACTGAAAGGGAAAGCAATTACAGCTGCAACCCTATCTACCCTTACTTGTGAGTAAGCCCCATTGCCAATAACGGGTGTTACGTTTGAATAGTCATGCATAGGACTGGGCTCTTACTCAAACGCTTTCGTGGTCATATGAAATGCAGCATAAAATAAGGAAATGACCCATAACGTTACCCTCTAGAAGTCGGCACTGAAGCGTGTGGGGACTGAGTCCAGGCTTTACCATTTGCCCCTTTCCCCTGCAGTACTTCCCTCTCTCCCTTTTCTTCCCTGCCTGGAGGGGCTGCCTCCCCCCCCCCCACACTTTTGCTTGGCTGAGCCATCCCTGCCTGGATAAGCCTCGGCGCTGTCCAGGTGCTGAATCTCCTCCGCTGGCCTTGCCCAGGACAGCTACGACTTCAGGTGCTCCTTTGGCCTCTTGCCCTGCGCCTCTGCCAGATACGCAGGGTTCAAAACAACCCCTAGGAGGTATTTCTGTGCCTGGCAGCAACACTGTAGCTATGAAGACACTCAAAGACTCGAGGCACCGACCTTTCAGGAATGGCGTCTGCACGAGCAACTCCTTCAGTGATGACGGAGCGCTTCATCTGCACTTCCTAATCGCACTGAGAGCTCTCCTTCAGGCCAAAGGACCTTGGTGGAGATCGGGGCAAGGCCAGAGTGTCCCCAACAGGGAGGACAAGACCTTCATGGCAGGGGTTTGCCCCATAACTGGCCACAGCCAACAGGAAGTGCAGATCCAGCAGGAACGGGAGAGAGGGGCTTTTCGTTTGGTTTAGTAACCTCTTTGGGGACAGTGGGGGGGGGCCACTGTCCAGGACCCTGTTCTTTCACTAGCCCAGCTACTCACCAGGTCCCCCACCTCTGCCTTGGCCACAGCCGTCACTGTGCAGATCAGCAGAATGGCAACAAGCGTGCTGCAGGAGAGTTGCATGATGAACCAATGTGCTGTCTGGGCGGCTTTTCAGGTTGGTCAAGCTGGTGAGCTGCCCCTTATGTCTGTTCCATCTCAGAAGGCAGCATCCACCCTGGTTATATAGGGAGGAACCAGGAAAGAGTTGGACTAGAACTCCGTTTGCTCTGCTTGAATGCCTGCATCGTTCTCATCAGGGACACCTGGTGCTGTAGACAGAAGTGAGCAGGAAGAAAGGGAATGGGATGCCCCACCTATCACACGGGCTTCTCTCCCTTGGGTCGAGTGCCAGAGGCTGATGATCTGTCGATGGGCCCTCAGCACAAGACACAGGGCCATGACCTCCGTTCTGCCCTGGCTCGGAACACAGCAGCTGCCCAAAAGGGCAACACTGATGCCTTGGCGGAATCTGCATCCCACCACTCCTTGGGAGGCCTCCACATGTTCATGAATATGAGGAACCTTCCTCATGTTCCCTCTTCACCTCCTCCCTTCTCCATTTTAGATAATCCCCAAGTCGGAGCTCGTAGCCTGTGCCACAAAAGGCCAACCATTGTTGTGTCCTCAAAACATACAAAAACAGCACTTCTATGGGCACACTGAGTCAACTCCTCAAACCGACGTGTTGAATAGGGTAGCAAAGCCAATGCACACGGGAGTTGAACTGGATCCATCCGCATGTGCCAGCCTAAGCCGGCAAGAGTCTTGCCTGAACTGCCCATCTGGGTCAAGGAGCAAGAAAACCAGATAATAACAATAACAATAATAATAGTAACAACAATAACAATAACAATAGTGTTTTATGGGATTTTAGAATTCAAACTGATCGGCATTGAGAACACACCACACCACATATAACTGTGGTTGAAAAGAAAAACGTATGGCTTATAGACATCGCCATACGGGGTGATACACGAATTGAAGACAAGGAACTTGAAAAAATTATAAAATATAGGACTTGACAATTGAAATGGGAAGATTATGGCAAAAACGATCCAAAGCAGTGGCAGTTGTCATCGGGGCATTTGGATCTATTTCAAAAAATTTACAAAAACATCTAGAAACATCATGTGATGATCAATGATATAAGAATGTCTGACCTACAAAAAACTACGTTGTTGGGAACATCATACATCTTACGCAGATATTTGGACAATTCCTTGGCTCTTGGCTAGAGCTTGAATTGCCAATAAAACACCAGTTTGTGATATTTGTGATCTTTTTATCACAAATAATAATCATGTTAATAATAATATTATTATGTTTTATCATTTTATTTTTTTAACATTTTGACGTTTTATTGTTTTAACGTTTTATCATGTTAATAACAATAACAATAACAATAGTTTGCATTTGGAGCTGGTCCACAAAGAGAGAACCTGGTGTGGAAAGCGCAGCCATCCACTCACCGGGAAAAACCTCTTCTTCACATGGTCTTGGGGACAGTAATCCCCTGCTGGCAGCTTCGCGACAGGTCAAAACATGGACGTTTGTGGAGAGCTCAGCTGTGAAATAAGGCTGGGTCTTGGGGCAGAACGAGCCAGGAGCCATCCAGGAAGAGGACAGAGGATGCCTGCTCACTCGCCCTGAAGCGGGCCATGGTGTTCCCCATGCACGGAGGAAGAAGGCCATGACCTTCCTAAACGGCACAGTGCAAATCCAAGTACAGGTGGGGTCACCCGGGTGTGTCCAGAGAGCGCCTGGCCTCAGGATAAGATGTGCCACATTGAACGGCTCCTCCCCAAGGCTCCCCAGTGTCCAGAGCTGCTCAGGGGGCTTTCCCACAGGCTCACTTCCATGCACCAGGCTCCCCATTTGCAAGAGGTGATGGTGAGGCCCAACCAAGGGTACACGGCCACAGGCTGGGATTTCCCCCCACCCACCCAAGACTCTGCAATGGCTCAGGGGATTTGGGGGCACAAGACTCAGGAGGGAGGGTCCTTAGGAGATATCTCTCAATCGTTGCTGTGGACAGAAGACCTCACCATGATTCTCTTCTTGGCAGCTGTTGGTGAATATTTGGGACGTGAGTGCAATCCATGATTTTGGGCATGCTCGTGTCAGCCAGAGTGCAAATGACTGGAAA
>JAJKFI010000091.1:4136876-4168732 GCA_029204185.1 Lerista edwardsae
AAAAAAAATAGGTGTCCCAGTATCCATGGTATCAGTGGATAACAGACTGGATTCCAGGGCATGCCTGCATTTGTTTTCTGCAATAACGTATAGCCCAATCCTATCCGACTTTCCAGTGGTAATGCAGCCATCCCAACAGGGCATCCTAAGGTGGGGGAGCACTCACAGAGACCGCCTCGCAGTAAGGAAATGTTTGTTCCCTTACATTGGGGCTGAATTGTGGCTGTATCAGTACCAAAAAGTTGGAGAGGATTGGCCCTTAGTGAGGAAATGTGTTAATTTCTTGGAGGAGAAAATCCATGTTAAAAAGGAGAGGAAAGTTACAAGGCAATTGTGGTCCACCTCAGCTTTCTCACCCTTTTGTTCACTTGTATAAAAAAGTATGTACTTAACAGGAAAAAATTCCTCTATACATGTCTCTGGGAGTAAGTCATACGGAACTCAGTGGAGCTTACCTCTCAGCAGACGTGCATAGGATTGTGCTGTGAGTTTTGTATTTATCTTGAATACATACTTGCTGAGTTCAGACATCACACAAAACCAGAATTCCTGTTAACCATGGTTAAGGACCCACACAACTATTTGGGCTTCCAGACATTCAAAGGGCAAACCATGATTTATTGCTGTTTTTCTGTTTTTGCTTCCCATCTGCTCAGGACTTAGTTTCATAGATACACTCCCATCTCCAAGGCACACCAGCACCTTGAGGCAGAGCAATGGTCTTAAACATGGTTTATTGGCAAACCAGCTTCAAACCATGGTTTCAGATTCTAGTTTGTTGGCCTCTGACGTGGCTTATGGGCAGGCTCAGAGTTCAGGCATAATGTAAAACCATTCTTTAAGGTACACAAGCAGTGATTTTGTGTTATGTCTGAACACAACCACTGCCTCATGCTTGGAAAAACTGCCCCTAGTTCTGGCACCAGGTTCTTGACTCTGGGGCAAAGACCTACTGCTCTGAGTTCTCTCTCGTGCCTCCTGTCCGTCCTGATTATATGTTTGGTGTACTGAGGGTTCAGTGACCACCATAACTCGGTAGGTAGATCCTTTGATGACACACTCATACAAGACGACAGGTCCACAAACTTTTTGTCAATGCATCAATAAAATGCATTGACATACACAAGCATTTTAATAGATTAAAAATGTGCCCTTGATTAATTTGGTCGCAAATTATTAATCTTTTAAATTTATTTTTTAAAGCTAGGGCTGTCACCCAATTGAAGAATGTGTGGCTGAGTAATCAAATTAGCCTTGTTTAATTATTGATTCATCATTTAAAACTGCATAACTATGTGTGGGGATAAAAAAAAATAGCCTAGAAGACAAACAGGCAAACTTTCCGTGCTGTTTCAGATGGTGCATGGATTTCTTAAAAAAGCATTCCCTTCTGGATGGGATGGAAGGGGAAGTTTGCCTTTTCTGGTGCTTGCCATCTGCAACCTTTTAAAGTACCTGTGTGAAAAATAATTAATGCTTTAAAAATAGCACTGCCCAGTTAACTAGGGATGTTATCTAAAGCTGAAAGGATTTTCATTCATCTGACTTGTTAATTCAGTATAAGGTTGAATCCCTGTTTGGTATTACATTTAAAAAACTGCAGCTAGCAAGCACTCTCTGGTTTATTTACAAACAATATGTCCCCTCCAAAAATGAAAGTACCCAAAGCATCTAAAAACAGAATGGAAAGCAGAACAATAAGAACTAAATGAAAACAAAATGAAAAGCCATCGTAAACAACGTTAAAATTGTTTAACATGTTTTAAAAATTGTTTAATAACAATTTTGTTGTTTGTGAATTGCAATGCAGTGTTGTCCTTGCTGAAGAATGTGAGCTGAGAAGAGCAAGAGAAGGAGAAGCTGTTTGATAGTTAATCACCTGGATGAGTGGCAAATGAGACCTTTGATTTTGAGCCAGGTGAGTATCCAGTCTGAATGAGCAAAGTCAAGAGTTGACCAGGCTGGACACTTGCTGAGGGCCAATGCACACAAAAGGGCTATCCACCTGAGCTGACCCATCAGTGTCATGCATTTTGGGAGCTACCTGCAAGCCACAGTGTGTATGCAATCACATAGGAGGTAGTGCTGCTGCACTTCTAGTGTTCTAGAACTGCGGCAGCAAAAGCTCAGCCTCCCCTGTCATTGTGTGACCCTTAAAAAACTGGATGAAATGTGTGCAATCATAGGGGATGCTAAGGCCATTTTCATTGGAGTATGACAGATGAGGCTCTGCCTCCCCTGATTGCATGTCCCTGCTTGTGTGCTTATCTGTATGCTGCTGTAGACCAAGGTCCTTTGAGGCCCAAGAGAAGATCATATAGGCTTCTGTTGCAAAATCCAAATAGTTCCCTTTCTATTTTTTAACATGGTCTTTTCATCCTAAGACCTTCTGGGTTTTCCCTTTAAAGAGAGAGTCTGCAACAGCTTCAGTCCTGAAAATGGACTCTCAAAATGACTAATGACATACATATGAAGCAACAATTAATCCCGTAGAGTAGCTGGCTCTTTGGCTGGCATCATCCCACTGAGCATGCAGACACACAAGTAATTGGCAATGACATCACTGCTAATTACTTCTGGGTTGCGAGTCTTAGGGAAGCCACTCAGGTCTGAAGTGGCTGAACCCCTGCTAACTGGACAAGAGGCACTTTTTCCAGTGGTGTTCCTCTTATATTTAGCAGGGGGAGAGTAACTGTCCCTCTTCACCCCTGCGCAGTCTTTCTAGTGGCTGTTGCTGGCGGTCTGCCTTCTTTTAGATTGTGAGCCCTTTTGGGACAGGGAGCCATTTAACTTTATTATTACTATTTGCCTGTAAACCGCTTTGTGAACTTCGTGTTGAAAAGCGGTATATAAGTACCTGTTGATTGATTGATTGAAGTGCCATTTGTGGTGCAAGAGCAAAATGGAGGCATCTTCTTCGTTTGCTCTCAGAACCATGAATGGCTCTGAAGGCAAGTGGGAGGGGCCGCTTTACACTAGTGTTCAAGCACCTAAAAACTTAGCACTTTGCCCTCTACTGGGAATGCCACTGCTTCAAGCAAACACTTTTTAAAACTAGGGCAGAAGGGCTGTAGAAGGTGGTGGTATCTGGTACTTAATATTAACCTTCATAGTTGAACGGGGGAAGCCTGATTTGCAATTCAATTCTTAGGGCCCAATCCTATCCAACTTTCTAGCACTAATGCAGCTGCAATGCAGCCCCAAGGAAAGGGAATAAACATTCCATTACCTTGAGAAGGCCTCTGTGATTGACCCTCCCCCTCCCCTCCAGGGCGGAGGAGCAGTGTGTGCCTTCTCCAATCCACTGCCTGAGGCAACTCTGTCAGCCTGCAACCTTGATGGCCTTACCCTGTATTGTCCTCCTCAGTCCAAACAGATTCACTGAACAGGTTACAAACAAAATGTAAAACAAGTGAAAGCATTCAATAGCTCAAGCAGCATAAGAGATAGAATTACGGTATTAAAAAGTGATTTAAACTACCAAATCCAAAGACCAGTCTCGCGGAGACATGGAAAATGCTAGCAAAAGATGCTTAAGGGATATCATATTGACATCCCTTAAGTGCCATTGCAAAATACAAAATAGGGTGGGGTCACTGTATGTTTAGGTCTGAGGTTTCAAAAACTGTGTTGTGGCTGAATATTCAAAATTCAAAAATATTTTTGAATATTTCAAAAACTGGCTGAATATTGCTTCTTCTGTTCCCAGCAAATCTAATTATTAAACGTCTCTCTCTCTCTCTCCCTAGCTTGAGACTGAAGTAACTTCAGATAAAGTATCATCTAATGAAGATAAGATGATCACAAGGACTTCTGTAAAGAACTGACAATGAACAATTTGGAAGGTAAGAGTAAATGAAGGTAAACACAGAGGAAGCAGGTGCGCACAAGCATTTTAGTGTCTTCTAACCTGTAAAAATAGTATAGTAATTGGAAGGAAAGTAATTAACTAGAATATCTAGGATTGTCTCCCTTCGTAAATCTGCTTGTTCCTTCTTAAGATATTCTGGAAGGATCTGTTTTATGTGTGCCACTGCCCACGAAAGTCCGTTTGGCAATGGCCTTCTCTCCTTCCCACCCCTTCAGGGTCAGGTGTTCTCTGGCTGGGGCGTCAGAACACCTCAGTTTGAAAATCTCTGGGCTAGCACTATGATATATATCTTTTATACTTCCATGGGATATTTTAAATATAATGTTATGCAATTGTTTTAAAACTCTTGCACCCACTCCCAGTTGCAAACCCAGCCAATGGGCTGCCCAGGGACAAAGAAGGGGGAGGTCCACTCCATCTGCTGTTTCTCCGCCCCTGGGCACTGCTCTGCCCCCACACCACGCCAGGCTCCATTTTGGAGCCATATGACGGCATGGGAAGGTGGGTGGGCCAAAATTGCTCGCCTCTCCAAGAGGTGAACCGTCTTGTCGCCACCCTCCTCTTACCCCAGCAGAGTTGTGCCCAGGACTTTTGCCCCCTCCTACAAAAAGGTAGGACTGTGACTGCTCACTCCTAAGAGTTTATGATAAAATGAGCTGGATTTTTAAGTTTGGCACAGTTAAATTGCAGAGTAGAATTAAGTGTCGAGAGAAAAAAAAACGTATTAGGAAAAAAACGTAAAGTTGATTTTTTGTTTCTGTTCTCCTCTTAAAAGAGCATGCCTATAGGTGGGTGTCTGTGTGTGTCATAATGAGCTCCTGCATTTTCAAATTTACCACTGCATTCCTGTTTGTAAGTTTAGTATAACAATTGTTCCACTGCAGTTTTGCTTTCCTTTGCACTTTTCCTCTCAACCTTGAACCTGCAGTTTTAAGCTGGGCAATTAACAAAAATGATTTCCCTTGGCCTAACAGCACTGTTGGGCATGCCAATAGGTGCTTTGCCAGCTGCCCTTGTGCCATGGCAAGAGTTCAGAGAGTACCCCCTGGGGTTATAAACAAAAGCAGTTCTTGTAGCCGCCAAGTGTGCTCAGCTAAGTGCACCCACTAGCACAGTACATAACACCGTGCAATAATGATTTGTTGCCCTAGGCTAAGTGTGCCCATGTGGGCAAGCAAGCACACTGTTAACAATTAGCCGCTGGCCCTCATAAAGGTTGCGATGGAATGGCGAAACTGCACTAATACGCATCTAACAGCTACTATGTATTTCCATTTTGCTCCTACTGGCCAGTCATCTCCAACAGCACTAAAGCTCTTCCAAAAACAAAGTTATTTGCCCTGCCCCTGCCTTCCCCCTGCCCCAAAAGAACCCCATTCCACCATCCCCCTGCCCTCTCTATCGCACATGCTGGCCTGCCTCAGCCAGGGCAAACTCACCTGCTCTGGGGCTGGATTCGGCACAGGGAGACCAACGCACAACTTTGCGCCAGCATAACTGGCATGTAAAAATGGCGAAAGCATGTAAAAATGCAAGTAGATAAATAGGTACCACTTTGGTGGGAAGGTAAAGGAGTTCTGTGTGCCTTGGCATATAGTCATGCTGGCCACATAACCACAGATACTTGTCCTCAGACAAACACTGGCTCTTCAGTTTAGAAACAAAGATGAGCACCGCCCCCTAGAGTTGGTCACAACTAGATCATTGGTTCATGGGGAAACCTTTACCTTTAGCTGACTCGAAAGGAGGTGTGAGTGTGCTTTACGGCACATTTGCGACACTCCTGGGTCGGTGCAAGGGACTTGCACTGGCCGAAGATGTGCTCAGGATTGCAGTCTAAGAGAGCAGTTCTGGCTGGGAAGGATGGCATCTGAATGGAGGGTGTGTAAAGCAGCCTACCCAGGAAACACTACAAACACACGATCTTCTTCAGCCATTAGCTCACTCAGCACAGCAAGATGTAAGCAGCTAAAAGATCCCAGTCTAAATAACATACAAGAGCTGGCAATTACCACAGCAGGAGATGACAGCAGAGCTGCTCCAGCGCAGCTGTTTTCCCATTAAAACCAGAAAGTCATTTGCACTTGGGGACTTGCAGCAGCACCAACAAAGAGGCTAGGAATAAATGTCTCTTAGTTTTTCCCATAAAGGGGGTAGGGTGGAATGTAGGTGTTTCCCTGTTGTAGCTGGAGATTATGGAAGATATTTGAAATGATTCTAAGTGAAGTCTTGGACATTCAGGAACACAGGTAAGCTGCTGACAAGGCTCAACATATTTTGCAGGGCCTCAGGCTTGCATCGTATGGCCACATCCTAAGCCCGTCAGCGAGGCCGCGTGGCCCCGATTCTGGCCACGCAGTCTCCTTGGATCCGCGCCCGCTCTTTAGCAGGCGCAGATCCAAGGAGCACATAGGGGAGGCTGGAGCTCCCCTACAGTAAGGGAGCACACACTCTCTTGCCGCAGGGAGGCTCCAGCCTCCCCCAACCCAGCGTCAGATATGGCGCTGGCTGGACGGCCGGCCAGCCTTGCCATTCCAGGGCTGGGTTGGATTGCGCCCTCTATTGCATTTGATTTGGCTTGAACATTAGCAACTTCTTTTCGCTTTCTCTATATGTATGTGTGTGTGCGTGTGTGCACGTGTGCATGTCTGAGGATTTCACTTCATGCATCTAAAGTGGACTGTTGTCTACTAAATCTTATGCTGACATAAACTGGTTCCGATACAAAATTGTTGTTTTTATAACTGAGAGTCATAGCCTTTTAAAACTACCCAAGGAACACTGTAACTATCATAAGTTGCTACTACGTAGTCCTTTTACCCAAGAGTCGTGCCTTTAATTCTCCCAGGCTAGATATTTATGGATTCTAAACAGTTCTGTTTTCCATCATTCCCCATGCAGCTATTGTGAAGAGGTAATTTTAGCTTCTTTCTTAGAATCAAATTAAAGAAGCCATTACAATCTTTTTTTTTAAAGTATGATGACGATCCCAATTTGTTGGAGGCACAGAGTGTTTGCTTCCCATTTCAAAATATTAAAGGCATTCAAAGAGCAAGCCTGACCCCTGGAGGGATTTGCCAAGAAGTGGCTAGCCAGGATTAGAGCTCAACTATACACACAGCGACAGAGGATGAGATGGTTAGATAGTGTCACCGAAGTAATGAATATGAAATTGGGTGAACTCCGGAAGCTAGTGGAGGACAGGGAGGCCTGGCGTACTGTGGTCCATGGGGTCGCGAAGAGTCGGACACGACTTAGCGACTGAACAACATACACACAGCAAGAGACCAGCTCCTTTTTTAGAAATGTTTCCTGTGAAAGAAGATATAGCCTGGGGGTGGGCAGGGGGGGGGAAGACTTCATTCTTCAATACATGTTGAAATGGAGCTCCACCCCATCCCCGCTTTTAGTGATAGCAGCAACAAAGCTTGCCCTGAAACACAAAATGATGGCTGCTTGGTATATTCCCTCTAGCAGTAGGCTCCTGCACTGAATATTCACACAATTTCAGGGCTAAGGGAGGAGGTCTTGAAATGTCTTCCCCCTCACAACCCTTTCATTGTATCCTTTTCATTGTTCACAGCCAGGCAGGGATCACACACTAAACACAATGATTTCTAGTCAAATTGGCTATATGATTATGTGACAAAGCCAATTCAGAATGAGGACAGAAAACACTGCTTTTCAAGAACCCTATACCGTTTTATTATTTCACTAGCCTTTTGTTACCCGGCGTTGCCCGGGGGACAAAGTATCCCCAGCTTCTATTAGGAGAAGGAATGAATACAGGGACAGAATCAAGCAAAGGAGCGTAATGAAATTGTCACACTCACTGAACACTGTCTGCAGGTCCTGTGGTAGGATAGCACCAACGTGTGAGAAACAGGAAGAGGCGGCCAGTTAGCCCTCTGGAAATAGGTCCCTCTCAGATCCGACTGGGTGTTGGAACTCTCTGGATCATGCTCTTTCCAGCCTGGGCAACTCAGGCAGTGCAAAGCAGTTTCACTTTCGTTTCTGAGGTCTCTTCCTGTGAGTGCAATCCCAGCTCATGACCTGCAGAATCCTTTGTGACCACAGGGTGGCAGCACACTTTCACTCCAATACAATCCCCTCGCTGTCCCTCTCCCCCCCCGGGGGGCTGTAGGGGGGTCTGACCCCCGCAGTGTTTCTTTCCAGGCTGCAAGGTGTATTCCTGCCAAGTTTTGTGCGGATCGGTCCAGGCATTCCCGAGCCTATGCATAACATACATACATACATACACACCTGCATACATACATACATACATACATACACACAAACATACCCACGTCCGTTTTTATATATATAGATAACATTAAATAAGTATTTTGCAAACTGTGGATCAGGACCCACTCACTGTTGGGTGATGGAAAGAGCAGATAGTTAATTACCTCAAGCCCTGAGGCTATTCAAAAATCAGATAGCTGTTAACTGCCCTGCAAAGAGCTGAGCTCCTGCAGTTTGCAAGCTTGTGTAAATATAGGGAGATGAATGTTTGAGCATCTTTTTTCTGGTGTTTTTTCCCCAAGTCTGTCAGTGACAAGTAGTGAGGTCAGGTGAAGGCTGGGTCTAGACAGATTATCTAGACAGCATTTTATTGCTTTTAACAAGGGGTTAGACTAGATGGTCTTAAAGACACATTCTATAAATATTCTCTCTGGCTTTATTGAAAATTATTTTATTCTGAATACAGTACATGCCAGTCAAGGGGGATGTTTCCTGGCATTTGACTCAGCAAGCATTTTTATTCTGCCCAATAAAAGAATATTTCACTTAGAGATTGAGTCACAACCCTGGTGAACTCGTCTTTTTCATTGCTCAGTTCTTGGATTGTCTGTGGGATTTAATGGTATTTCCTAGATGGCTCACCTTTCTGCAACAAACTGGAAATGATGAGGTCTTCCAGATGCAACAGGCCAGGGAGACTTTGCTTTGGTGCTAATGAAAAGACTTGTATAGTAGAACTTGCTTTCTTTGGAGGGCTCACTTTTGCTGGATAGCCCAAAAAGACGAAATCTAAAATATGCAAATGACCTATGTGCTAACATGTTTTTGGCCAGCAACTTGGAGAGCCTGGTTGATGCTCTTTTTTGTTATAGTTTCATAATGGCACCATCAACATACATAGTTTCATGGTCAAAGAAGGCAAATCCCTGCCCCCACGGACTTTACAGTCTGCAAGATGTTACTAAACAAGTGAAGCTGTCTCCATCGCTGCATCTCCAGGCACTGATGGGAAAAGTTTCACCTGTTTATTTTCTCTTTGCCATAGAGCTGCTAAATACAGAAATCTTGCCTCAGATGAAGGTGAGCTGAACCATCATGGTTGAAGTCCAACATCATCTGGGGGAAAGACTGTAGCTCAGTGATGGATCACATGCCTTGCATGTGGAAGGTCCTAGGTTTAATCCGTGGTAAGGACTGTGATCCTGGAAAGCCACTGCCAGCCTAGAGAATACGCAGCTAGACCGACCAGCAGCTTGATTATGAGTTTCTGGCATAGTCCAATGATTATTCTTTGGGTTAATTGCCCCCCATGTGGCTTTCATTCACTACAAGCAGAGATTACACAAAGTATTGCCTGTGCAGACTGTGCTAACTGACATGAAAAACACTCTTCCTTTTTGTGATTCATTTTACAACACACCTCTAGTCCAAGAAAACCAGAATGCCTTTTGTCTGCCTTTTGCCAAACCAAATCAAGTCTGGTAGTTGTATCACACACAGTACTATATGCTAAATCTGGTGAGATTCATAATTTGGACATGAGGGGGCAGTGTTATATGTTGTATGATTACCAGAAGGAAGCGGGGAAATCACTTTTGCCTGATCTTAGTATCAGGAAAGAGTAATCTGTTCTCTCTCTACTGATCCAAAGTATCTTTGTGTGTTGAAACCTAAAATACAATTTCCCGTTTCAAATTCTTTTTAAAAAGCCACACGAGCATTTCATACCTCCTGGGTCACATCACAGAGACGCTGATTCCTTTGGAAGAATCAAGGAGAGCAGCAGCAGGTCCAAGCTGGGACACCACTGCAGGAAAGGAGTCTTATTGCTCCAGTTATGAATGTAGATTTAGGGGGTTGCTCCTGATACACTGAGAGCTTCATAATAAGTTTTTAATGTTCACTGAGGGGGCTATAAAACATAAAGGATGAGAATTTCCATATTTGAAAATGTCCTTGATTGGCAGTTTTATTATCTCTGAAAGGTGCATGGGCTTTCAAGACAATCAACGTGTGGGGTTTTTTCTTTTCTTTTTTCTTTTTTCTTTTGCAAGAGAGAAAATAAACTTGCTGCTTAAGTCTTGCACCCAGCTAATTGCATTTTAATAAATCTCTTAAAATCTTTCCATATTTTCATTTAATATCCCATTATTAGACAAAGCAGTTGCTGAGAGACACTAGAGAACGCTGAAATTATGGAAAAAGAGCATCATGACAAGGTTTTAGTTGCAAAAACAATAAATGCAATAGGAGTACTTTGTAACTTATATCAGCCCCCAGATATTCCCTCTGGAGTTGACTCAAGCTCTGACCATCTTTCTAGCTCACAACTTAGAAAACAGACAATTTCTGGCTCATTAACAGCCTTTTCCCACCTTATCAGGAATTGTCTGATTTTCTGGCCAGGAAATGCACTTGGGCCTGTTCCAGGCTTGCAGTGGGCAACCCACTTACCTGCGTCATCTGTAAGAATTAGCCTGTAAGAGGCTAAACGGGGAAGAGGAAAAACATTGATTCAGGCTGATGGCTTGCCATAACCAAGGGCTAAAGTGGTTTTATCAGAATGTAGTTTCAAAGGTATGTATGCCCAGGCAGGCTAGTAAAACTATTTGTGAACTTATGCACAAGGCTGGCATCTGGTGGTCAAAAACAAAACAAAAAAAGGCAGCCCTTGAAATTCCTGCATTTGGTGCCCCCCCCCCACACACATGCTCTGTCTCCATAGCAAGCTGCTAATTTATGTTTAAAGTTATACATGCAGGATTTTGCTTTCAGCCTGCATTAGGAAGTGCCATGTTCTTGGTGCTCCCTAACACAAACTGAAAGCCTAATCCTGTGCATGGCATCTAGCATGTTTACTAGAGGCTTGATGACCCCCATGTGCCGACTTTCCCCATGGCTAGGATGATCCTCACAGATGGGCATGCGAATTGTTCCTCATAGAAAGAGCCCTGCTGGATCAGGCCAAAAGTCCATCTAGGCCAGCATACTGTTTCCCATGGTGGCCAACTACATCCTGCTAGGAAATCCATAACCCATAAACTGGGTATGGAGGCAACAGCCCTCTCCTGCAACTGGTATTCAGAGGTATATTGTCTCAGAAGTACAGTATACTGCCAGAGATATACCAGCCTAGAGGTAGTACCTAGCAGTATGATCACCAGCCTCAATACTGGTTTATGTTCAGAAGTAATTTTAGGCACTATCTTTAGGCTACTGCCTGGGAGTAAGTCCCACTGAAATCAATGGAACTTTGTGCTGAGTAGACATGCATAGGATTATAGGCATGTGTTTGCCTCTTTATCTGGTCATTTTCTCACCTGCAGTAAAATGAGAAAGCTCCAATAAGGCTGAAATGCACTTTCCAGCCTAGGCCAATTAATAAATACCAATAGTTCTTCTAACTGCAAATGACTGTTTGGTATTTATTCTGATTAAGCTAGGAGGTTGCTAGAATGTATGAAATGTATAGATTAGGATGACCGCATACAGCCCGCGAGGCCTTTTTTGGTGGTTCTTGAGGACTCTGCCATGCCCACGGACCCCCCTCCTGCCTTAGCGACATTTTGATCACGCAGAGACCAAAAAAGCCCTGCTGTGCCCACCCTTCTCCTCCACCTGCTTCTCCTGCTGTCCAGTTCAGAACCTAGAAGCAATTGGCTTGTGACGTCATCACACCACCACCAACTATTTCTACATTTGCACCCTCAGGGTAGGACCAGCATACTGCAGCCCCCTTAGCAGTAAAGCTTGATTAGCTGTGGTAAAAATGTAGGAACTTAGCTGTCCTCGATACTTGGTGACTCAGCCACCTTCTGACTGAGATCCTGCAGGGAATGCAATGTGTCTGATTGCTAGGGCTGTGTTTTTGTTTTGTTAAACGCAGAAATACACAAAACGCAGCCTTTTGAGGTTTTTTCCCAGAAATTAAAATCCTTCACCTGTCATAATGTTGGTCATTTCTGTATTCCTATAGTATTTCTTCAAATCTATCGTCCAAGGCAGTTCCCATAAAAATAGAAAGCTGTAGAGATAATTTGGTGTTACAAAGATGTTTGTCTATATATAGACATCCTGATATCCATAACTGATCCAAAATGTCTTTCCTTAGTTCCACACAAAGCCAAGAGATGGAAACGTTCACAAAAAGGTCCCCTTTCTCATCAGCAGGCTGTGAGGCACATGTTTCCCTCCAAGTTTGGTGTAGGAAGTAAACGTCCAGCTACTTATCCTCTTTTTCATGTGGTTCCTTTAATCCCCCAGATTGGGTTACAGAGCCATTTTACAGTTTCAGTTTTACAAAGCAAAAAACCTTCCTTTAATGTTGGCATTTCTGAAGAAAAAAGGCTTCAATCAAAACATCTGTTGCTGCTCTGTGTGTGTGTGTGTGTGTGTGTGTGTGTGTGTGTGTGTTCCTTTTTACATTAGCCAGATGTGACATGTGGAAAAGGAATAAACCAAAATGTGGCATCCAGGTCCCACCGTACTGTGATAGAAAAACCGGGTTTTAGTCAAAACGTCCTTGAAGAACGTTTATACCCCCCACTATATCCGAAATCCTAGAAACATTTGGGGGTGCAGTATCAGTCTTCTGGGCATCTCCTATACAGTTCCTTGCTTCTCCCTGTGAGTAGCAGGAGCACAATAAACCGTGTTTACCTCCCTGTTCTGCTACAGCAATGGCTGTCACCTGCCTCTGCTGCTACTGCCTACTACAATTGCATTTTCCTACCTTCCTCCATTCCATTCGATTCCATTATTCACCCCATCTAGTGGCTGGATGTGGTATAGTGTTTATACCAATGCATTGTAGGGCAACAATGGAGGAGCAAGAAACCTGGGTCTTTAAAGCTATTTTTCCATTGATTTTGATATCCACTGATTTTTGTATCCTCTGGGGGTTCCAGAATGGAACCCCAGAAGATAATGAGGCATATACGCCTTCACAACAAGTTGATCAAGTGGAAATGGGCCAAAGATTGCCTCTGTTGGCTTTTGATCTGAGCCCGGTAGTGCTTGAGAACATTGAATTACTTTCTCCCACATAAATGGATGGTTTGCTGAACTAATGTCTCCAGGGCAAAAAACCTTGTATCTCATCTTAGAACATGAACACACAGATGCATGCACATGCACACACACGGTTCTTCTGCAAAACTCACGCATAATGGTTGCTTTGATACAAAACAATAGAAATAGGTAGAACTTAAGTATCACACGAGACTCTTACCCTCTCTGCTCCAGCCATATGTGCCATAGCGCTCTCTCTCTTGCTCTCTCTCTCTCTCTCTCTCTCGCTCTCTCTCAATCTGACAGCTCTATAAAAATCTTGGGACACGCTCTATTTTCTATGCTGTTTTCAAAAGCACAAAATAAAAAATGATTTTTTCCCCATCCCCCTTCTTGGGGCCTGTTGTGGTTTGAGGGTGTGGAGGGAATTGCAAACAAAAAGTGACGCAATTTTTCCTTTTGGGTCTCCATCTTGTCCGGTCTACTTTACATCCACCCCTTCCCTTTTGTGTTATATTTTCTTGAAGTCAAAGCTCCCCAGAGAAGTTGAAGGGGGGATCGTAGAGTTTTGTGGCACTTGGGGGAGAAGAGAGAGAGCTGCTTGGAAGGAAAAGTGAAAAGAGAATTGCAATGTTGAAAATGAGAAGCTAATCAAAGGCAGCCCAGGCGGGCATTGCTTTCATCTCCCATCTTCAAAGAGGCACAAACAAATATTGATTGTGTGCATGCAACAGCCTCAGTGGCAGGGCGACTGACAACCTCCCCGTCCTCTTTATGATATCTTCTCCCCTACACACACACACATCCTGAGCTTATTATTTGTAGTAGTAGTAGTAATAGTAGTAGTAACTTTATTATATGGTACCATCAACATATACTATCAATGTACAGGGTAACCTCAGAAACAAAAGATATGTCCCTTGTTCAAGATGCTTACAAGCTAAATTTTGACATGCAGCATAAACAGCAGAAGGAGGGAAGGATAGCAGGGAACAAATGAAAGCAAGTGTGGTTACATGTGTTTAAACTCCATTAAAATATAGAATTATTTTTATTGAATAAGGTCAAATGTCCATCTAGTTCAGCATCTTTTGGCCAACTAGATGCTTTCAGAAAACTCACCAACAGGTCATGAAGGCAAGAACCGTGTTCACATCCCCTCCAGCAACTACTATTCAGGGTAGTCTCTCCTGCTATAGCTTGTTAGCAGCTGTTGTTCAAACTGCCTCTGAACCTGGAAGCTCCATATCACTACCATGACCTAACTGTGTTCACACTCAGGATCTGAATTTTTCATTTTACCTCATTTCACTATCAGCTTCAGATTTCAGCTTAGGTCATTCTTTTAAAGCAAAAAAATAAAAATAAAAACTTACTTGTACCTAGTTGTTGTTGTTGTTGTTGTTTTTTGGGGGGGTTCCATTGCACTGTGACTTTACTGACAGTGCTAACAGTAGCCACAGTGGCCTTTTTTCCTGTAAGGTCAGCCACCCATAGAAACCTCCCGGGCCTACTCTCTGTAAACTGAGATTGGATCCATGTGCTTCTCTTTTTTCTAATGAGGAAGACCTGCCTTAGCTAGGGAAGAATTCAATTAGGAAGATGGAAGAGCTCTCAATAGGGAGTTGCAAACATGTGGGGGTGTTGGGAGCTGAGAAATGAAAGGTGCATTGAGCATGTGCACATGCATACACACACTCAAAGGATGGACTAATCTTCTAAGACTTCTCTCGTACAGCAATCATTCTGTCTCTTCCACTTTCACCTCCATGTGCACACACACCCTGCCAGTACACAACGAGGCTCCAATTAGACCATTATACCCGCGGAAAGCCATGGCGTCGGTCTCTCTTTATCATGGACAGTAGCAGGAAACGCAGATTGGAACCAAATGGGAAGCCTGACTCAAAACAGATGCAGCCTCTGTAGAGGAAGGTTGGAGAAGAGAAATGCAGCAGGGTGGCTGCAGAAATGTAAAGATTTCACAAGGTATCTGCTAGTGCTGCAAGAATGTGAAGACAGGTGCCAACAGCCCATTAAAGGTGGCTTGGTCACATCACTCCAGCTGTAATGGAGGAGATGGGGTTGATAAGAGGCAGCCAGACCTTAGCCCAGAGGAAGCCAAAACTTGGGCAAGAAAGTCTCTTCTGAAACTGTGTTGTCGTGTTTGGGTACGTATGAGATGTAAAGGAAACACACCCATTGTGCTATGGACGGGACCTAGGCAAGATCAAGCACATCTGGAATACCAATTTATCTGCTTTCCAACTGGTTTAACTATCACAACTTCCTCCAACAATTGCAACCATGGGAAATGTAGTTTGGAATGAAAAACAAGAAGACCTTGGTGATGGAGAACTCATCCACTCCCAACCCCAGCCAACCCTTTCTTAGAATGACAGCAATGGCAATCCTAGAGGGGGCAAAATGCTAAGTTTTTCAGGCGCCTGAACATCTGTGCAAAGTGCCCCCTTCCCCTCACTTTCAGAGCCATTTGTGGCTGCAAAAAGCAGAAGAGACACCTCCACTTTGCTTTCGCAGCCGCAAACAGCTCTGAAGGCGAGGGGGTGATTTACATGGTCATTCAGGCACCTGAAAAACTGAGTGACAGTGATGGGAGGGGACTGTGGTTCTGTGACAGCAGACACTGGGCACACAGAAGGTCCCAGTCCTTGGCACAGTGCCACCTCATATGTTCAATCCCCAGAGCCACTCATTGGGAGCCATGTCAGCTGAACAAAATTGAACCTGGTGTCATGTAGACAAGCACAACATTTGGTATTCTTCATTCCAAGGAGTAGCAGCATTTTAAGCAGCCCGCAGAGCAGGATAAGCTGACAGCTTCCGAGCAGAGTAGAGATTCAAACTTGTGTTTCCTACATCCACGTCCTACACCTCTGGTCAAATGAAGCTGCCTTATCTGAAGTCAGAGATCGATCCATCTAGCTCAGCATTGTCTATACTTGCTGCCAGTGGCTGTCCAGGGTTTCAGGCTTGGGCTCTTTCTCAGTCATTTCTGGGGATACTGCCAGAGGGTTGAACCTGGGACCTTCTGCTGCCAACCCAGAGCACACAACTGTGATATGAACCTATCTACCATTGAACATGGTTCTCAGGAGCCATCAGAAACTCCCCACGTTCAAGAATTCTGAGGCCAAAGCTAGTAATATTTTCTCTTGGAGCATCAGTGTTACAGATAATCTTGAGTAGGTTGTGGATAAGTAACTTGTAATTTAAAGACATGGCAGAATATCAATAAAGCTATTAGAGAGGAGGGGTCCTGTCTAGCCCAGAAAGTCATTCCTTGCCTTTTTTTACCTCCACCACCAGCCCAACAAGGAGACAATACTTTAGGAAGGATCTATAGGAAGCAATTATGGTGGCCACCTGTCCCTGGAGGGATGAGGTAGGGCAGACAGCTCCTGACCATAGTTTATTGAAATTTATGTTAAAAAGCTTTTTTTTTTCCCTGAGTCTGTGTGTGAAACCCAGCTGGCAATCTTAGGGCTACTTTAAATGCTATCCATTTTCCACATGGGGAAGTCCTTTTGTGTAGCATGAACCCAGCATATAGATCACCAAATAGGTCAATTGGACAAATGACTGTTTTGCTGCCATTTCCCCAACACAACTTTCTCTGAAGGAAGAACAGAAGCAAAGCGTCTTTGGGAAACGAAGTTGTGTGAAGTACACACACACACAAAAATACATAGAGATTCTTCCCCTGTGCATAAGCAAGGGGATTGGAACATGAGGAACACTTAGCCCTAAAGCTACAACCAGAGCACGTTGCTGGAGACCTTGTCAACACCCTTGTGCTTTACAACTGTATTTGATCCTCCTGGGGTGGGAGGGTTAAGTCTCTGGCATGTTTCAGATTAAGCCAGTTGGGACATGGTGTTGACAGGGCTCTGTGAGGCATACTACAAAACCTCGTTAGCCTGGCCTCCCAAGCACAATCCTACCCGGAAGAGCCATTCACCAATCAGCTACCACCAGAGTGAGACCAGTCTAGGAAATGGACAGAACCCTGGAACTGCACAGAGGCCCTCACAGGGACTTCACTGATGAATCTGTAGCACTGCAGAAGCTGTGGCCAGATGATGAATTCCTTCTGTTCTTGCATACAAAGTGAGACTTCCACTTAAGTTTCCCCTCCACATATCTAAGACCAGTCTTAGACCAGTGAGAGCCCAGGCATGGAGCATCTTCAGCTCCATTTGTTCAACTTTTGAACACCTTAGTTTTTTAATTGCATTTATAACTCCTTTCATGCATGACTTACATGTACATTTCGCATTCATGATTTCTCTCTGTCATATACGGTTGTAATTCTTATATATAAACAATCTTTTTAGATTGTGAGCCCTTTTGGAACAGGGAGCCATTTAACTTTATAATTATTATTCGCCTGTAAGCCGCTTTGTGAACTTTGTGTTGAAAAGTGGTATATAAATATTGTTCAATAGATTGATTGATTATGCACTTAAATCTTTGCTTATTCACACTATAGATAAGCAAATAAACAAATGTGTCCTCTTTTCTTACATAAATCTTTGGGCAAAATGCTCCAAACCCAGCAGCCCAGCCAATCATCTGGGTAAGCAGCCCCTAAGTCTGGCCTTTCCCATACACATTACATAGTGGGGCGTGGTGTGGATTGTCACAAAGCACCCCCATTTGCCATACCAATCACCCCACTTATGCACACACATCTGGGCTTTAACTTCCTGTTTTGTCTCTTGGGTGGAAGGAAGATGGTTGCTGTAGCCTAGCAACAGGCAGGAAGGACATCTCTAGCAAAGATTTAAACATGCAGTGCTTGCAGCTGAACACAGCACTCCAGTCACTGCACCACGTTGACAGAGGATGGACTTTTGTGCCTAGAATTCTTTACAAATGTTTGAGAATGTCAAGCATTAACAAAGGGATCCCGTGAGCTCTCCTGACAGAAAAGTGGCTCTGAGTGGGGATGTTTGTGTCAGGAGTCTGAGGAAGCAGGTTTCTGTTAAGACTCTATTAACATAGGCAAGGCATCTTTGGGGGACAGCAATGCCTGGGTCGGTGTGGGGGAGGATGACAGGAAGCTAATTCACTCTCCATGTTAATGCCTCTCTTTAGAGCAAAGATACATCACATCCCCTAAAACATTCCTTTGGTACTTGGGGTGTCAGATTTTTTTTACCTCAATTTTTCAAAAGGGCATGAGTTTGTATATGTGCATTCTGATGGATTCAATGAGTCATATCAACAGATCTAGAGGAAGGAAAAAATGGGTAGGATTATCTCCAACCGGGAGAAGCTGTTCTCACTTGCAAGCTTGCAGCCTCCTAAGATTTTACTGGGGCCTCGTGGTTGTGTCTGCGGCATTGCCAGCAGGCCTACCCCATCACCAGCCTCCTCAGCCAGAAAGTGTAATTGGGACAGAAGCAAATTCCAGTCAGTTCAGGAGGGGGAAATGCATCTTTTTCTTTTGGTTTCTGAAAACATGCTATTATTAATTAAAGAGCACAAATACTGAGGGGGCCCCGCCTGCCTTTCGTTCTCTGGCCTCAGCCGTGCGTGTCTTCTCCCTTCGTCTCCTCTTGCTAAATTTTTCAGTGTTTTTAACATCAGACTGATGTTAGGTATAATTACCAACTTTGCACCAAAATTATATTTGACATGGCTTGTGTGGGGAAATTAGAGCATTTCAGAGACCGCAAATTCACCTGGGAAGACGAGCCAAGCAAAGACAAGGCGGCACAGAGTGGAAGTAATTTGAATATTACATGTGCCCTCCTGAAAATGCCAAAATCATTTAAATTGCTAGAAAGGATATTTTCCCTAATTAACCGTGTGTGCTGGAGGGTTCATAACAGCGCCAGGGAGATGGAGGGTGGACCAACCGAGCTGAGATGGTGCCTGCACCGCAGGGGGCAGCAGAGCACTGGCTGCTGTGGGAGGGAAAGCGGGCGCCCCTCCCGCACGTCATGGTGGGTTAATTGCCACCCCTGCAGCTGTTTGTTCTTCCCAACAGACACTTGGTTCTGCAGGGAACATGTCATGCCCCTAGTACTGTGGATGCAGAGGCCTGGAAAAAGACAGAGAGGCTGTCAGGCCCAAACTGCCTGCCGCTGTGCAGAAAGTCAGCACATCCAGAGATGCTGATGAGAGGAGGTCTCCCGAGGCACCGGATCTGGGGGTGTCATTAAAGGGCCAATTTGGCCTATGGGGCACAGTCCCCACGTAGCCCCATTGCAAAACCTCATGCTCCCACTGTCTCCTGTGACTCTAAAAATGTTGTCAGGGTTTGTGGAGGTTTCCTTGCCTGTGGCTGTGTGGAAAACCGCACTGAGCCTTTGTGCTCCCTCTAATGTGAGGGCTTCCATCTGCGAAGGGCTCCATCTCCCCTCCTGCCGCTGCAGCTCCTGTGGTTTCAGCTTCGTTACATATTCATCTTTCTAATGCAATTATTAGCTTGTGGAGAAAGGAAAAAATTAATAAAGATGCTCTGATTAGCTTCTTACATTTTTTTTTTTAAAGACCTTGTTAACTGGGTTCAGGAAGATTATTGTGGGCAAGGAGGTTCTTTTGGAGAGCTGCTATTACGTTGGTTGTAGGGGCCTCAGTTGGAAAGAAGCAGGGCAAACATAGCACTTTGCTGGATTCACACCAGTATTTCTCCAAAGATGGTTTGCACCAGCGCTGGCCTCAAGCCAATGTGACCAATGTCGTCACACTGGGCCCTACACTCCCCCCCCCCACATCAGTGCAGCAAGCATATCACCTGCTGCTGCAGCCAGAATTCTATGGGCTGTAAGTCAGTGGGGCGGGCAGAGCAGCTTTACCTTGGGCCCTCCTACCTGCCCCTGCCACTGAACTGCCCAAAATGAGCCTCCTGGAAGCAGTTGGCAGTGATGTCATCGCCACCAGCTATTTCCAAGTACTGCAGTGACAGCACAAGCACATTCCTTGGTGAGTGGGGTCCCTGCAGGGAGTGCGGAAGGCCCTGTGGGAATGCTCCACATTGGGCCCCGCTGCTCCTGGAGCTGGCCCTGGTTTGCACCACAGACTATAAGAAAATTATGAATCCTAAGGAGCAAAAGGCTTCTGGGAGAACCAAACCAACACTTGGTGGCAGCCTAAGCAACATCCAACACAGAGCTGCTTAGTGCTCTAGTTCTGGGTTTGGCCATGAGAAAACAAGTTCCTAATTGAAGAGGAACTCCCTCCCAACTCTAGGCTAGTTCCAACAGAACAAAGAACTGTGGATGTGGTCGTGGTTAGATATCCTGGTTTATGAACAATTTGTGGTTTGCACAAACCACAGTTTCCTATATTCGGATGAAACAGGAAACTGCAGTTTGCTATGAACTGAATGGAAGTTTTTAATCTCTCCCTCCCCCCTTGTCCAATAGTTGCAAATTCTGGGTGAAGATATTCCTGGACCTTTTTTCCCTTAATGTTTCATATCATTAAGGAAACCCTATTAATATCTCCAGGATTGTAGCCCCCTGGAGATCAGTGCTGATTCCTAGAGACTCTGTGCCAGTCCTGGATCATTGGAATCATACATTGTACACAAGGAAAAGGGAAGAAGGGGGTGTATGCAGTGATGTCATTCAGGGGGAACGGACCAGAACTGGCGTTCCAGATCCTAATGGGCTCCGTGGCTGGTTTCGGGTTCCCGACAAGTGCCAATCAAAAGTGAGTTCCTGTTCCTAAATCATTTGAATGACAACACTGGGTGTATGCATGAGCCTGAGGCACACCATGTCTTGTCCGAATCAGGCTGCTGTGTCCTCCACAAGGTCTGAAAAGTCAACATGAGAACCATTGGACTGACTCACCCCCAGCCTCTGGTGTGGAGCATTGTCCTGAAATGCTTCTTCATGAATGAGTCTGCTGCCGAGCAGGGCTCCTGCCTTTCCTTTCCAGGCAAAAGAGCTGCTCGTAGTGCTCTGGGGAATCTGCAGGGTGGGAAGGGCTTGATTTCAAATAATGTGCTGGAGTCCTCCTTGCCAGTGCTACTGCTTATGAGGTAACACACTGCCCCCTGCCCACCTTGCTGCTTCGCACAGCTCTGTCACAAATCATTCTTATTTGCAATTTGACCACACGGACTATACTCACATAAACAGCAGCAGCAGACCATTTTGAGAAGAGGAAGGCAAAAGTGGGGCAGCAGAAAAGAACAGCATAGCAGGTGACCTTCTTAGCACCTAGCATCTCATTTGCTGATTTCCAAGTGATCACAGCAAAGTTCATGCATTCACCATCCATCCAATAACATATTTTCAGTTTGTTCCTAGGGTTGAACAAGCATGAAAAAAGTAAAAAATCCAAAGCAAATTTCAGGGTCCCTTTCCCAAGTGCTGAGATTTTTTGAGTGAAGCCTACTGAGGGCGCAATCCTCACCAACTTTCCAGCACTGACCTAGCTGTGCCAATGGAGCATGTTCTGCATTCTGCAGTGGAATAGTAGTCATGGAGGCCTCATCAAGGTATAGGGGAATGTTTGTTTCCTTACCACAGAGCAGCATTGCTCTTACTCTGGTGCTGGAAAGTTGTTTAGGATTGTGCCCTGAGTTTCTGTAGGAGAAGCTGAATTTGTAAGGGGGTTTCTGTGCATCCTTCTTTGTGATACCATGCTCCCAAAAAGCAGCCACAGAGTGAGGAGCATCACACATACCAGGCCAGGAATCCAGTTTCATCCTGTGTGGTGCTGCATATCACACATGTACACAGTTTGCATGTCCAAAATGCCTATTTCCAGTTTCACTTCCAGTCATGCACTTAAAGTGATGCACCACTGCAGAAGCAGCCACAGGGTGTTTCTGGGCAGCACTCGTAAAACCTAGCAGAGAGGGCCTTTGGGTATGATGCCTCACAAAAGATATACATTCATGATCAAGGTGTTTGGATGTGATGAAGTCTTCATCAATCCCAGCTACGAAGGTCAGAGACAATGTGAAATTCTAGAAGAGGGATTGCTAGTAACTCTTATTTACAAAGTCCTCATTTCCCCCTCTGCTGATAATAATCCATGTGACTGCTTGCTTCCATCCCTGACATGCAAGAGAACGGGAGGCGGGGAAGATTAACGCGCCCTGCTGAGTGACATTTCCCTTGCTCCTGAGGTGCGATTATTGGGTGATAATTACACCCTCGCTATGCTGACTCCCCACCTCTCTCCAGAGCTGGGATTCTTGTTGTTTCCTGTGTCTTCATGCAGGCAGAGAAGTTGTTGGCCCCCAGATGCCAAGCCTCACTGGTCAAGAAATTATGGTGATGGCTAAGCTACTCCCAGTGCCTGCTGATTCTCATCTTTATCTTTCCCATAACCCTCTTCCCTTTTCTTCCCCTTCCTCCTCAGTTTATTTATGAATTCATGCCAATATTTATACTGCATACCACTTTTAAAAAAAAGATTATCATGTAGTTTAAATTTTTTAAATAGGATTAAAAATTGTTTTCTGCCCCCAACCTGAAAAATAAGGACCCAAGAAGGACACTGAGAAATTGGTTCTGGAAAAGATGTAATGCTGGGATGAATTAGCTTTCCTCCTGCAAAATATAAGAGAGCCGCTGCTGAAAAGGTGCCTCTTTACCTATTCAGCGGAGAGTTCCTGCTCCTCTTGGATACAGAAACAGATTGGTTACACCCTGGATACAGAAACAAATTCCTTTGTCATCTTAAAAAAAAATAGAACAACAGTACATAATATACTGGCAGTTCAAAAGACCAAATGATACAACCTGAAAAATCTTAATCATAATCTGTACTTTCATTCATAAAATGGGCAAAATAATGACACAATTATTATTGCAAATGTAGTTGCTGATTCCCCTCAATCCTCCCGGTTCAGTTTCTTGGTCGTTAATTGCTGCTCAACTTGCACAAACTCATACCATATGAACACATTCCACTTTTACCTCCACGCAAATAGTAGTTGGAGTTTGTTTTGTTTCAAAAACAATAGGCAACAATGAGAAAACACATGTCGATAAGACACAGGAGCTGTCTCAAACCATTTTCATCTCAAAACCTATTGTCCCCCTCTAGCTTTAAGCTCCAGGGCCTCTGTCAGAAAAGAAACTGGAAACTGGCTAATAGCACAGTGAAGACAGAAAGCCATACAAATGATCAACTAGATATTAATCCATAAAGATTTGTTACAACCTCTTCATCCCCATACCCTGTTGTATATCATGAAGGTGGATGGCATTTTAGAAACAAATAAATAATATTACCGTTAGCAAGTATGTTGTTATACATGATGTCACTATATGACTAATAGTGATAACTAGGTTATAGTATATAATAATAATTAGTGCTAAATGACTGTGCCTTAGAGCAGCTAGTCAGTCATGAAGCCCACCAGAGAAAAGGTGACTCTGGATTTAATATTGTGTAGTACTTGGGACATGGTTAGGGATGTAAACATTGGGGAACAGTGACCATGCTGTGGTCTGTTCTGCCATGTACTGTATTTCAGGGGAAGACTACCAAGCAAATCTGACACAAAAACCCTTGACTTCCAAAGGGAGGATTTCCCTCAGTTGAGGAGTCTAGTTAGAAAGAAATTGAAAGGCAACGTAAAAAGAGTCCAATCTCTCCAGAGTGCATGGAGGCTGTTCAAAACATCTGTAGTAGAGGCCCAGTGAAAGTGTATACCACAAGATAGAAGGCCTTAACTAGGTCCAGAAAGGGGTCTGCATGGCTAACGAGTAAAGCTAGAGAGGCTGTAAGGGGCAAGGAAACTTCCGTAAATGGAAGTCTTGCCCTAATGAATAGAATAAAAAGGAACACAGACTCTGGCAAAAGAAATGTAAGAAGATGATATGGGAGGCCAAGGAAGACTTTGAGGAACCCATGGCCACCAACATAAAGGGGAATAATAAAAGCTTTAAATATGTTAGAGGCAGGAAACCTGCAAGAGAGGTGGTCGGTCTGCTAGATGGTGAGGGAGGGAATGGGGTGATAAAAGAGGATTTGGAGATTGCAGAGAAATTAGTTCTTTGTATCTGTCATGGCAGAAGACGATGGGCAGATCCGGCTGCCCAAACAACCCCTCCTGACTGAGAAATTCAGAGGTTAAAAGAGAAGATGTTTTAGACTAATGGACAAAAATAAATAAGCCACCAGGCCCAGATGTCATTTACCCAAGAGTTATTAAGGAACTGAAAAACGAAGTTGCTGATCCCTTTAATATGCAACTTATTCCTTAAAATACCATTTTTACCCAGCATGTAATTAATCTGCAGAACTCCTTGCCACAGGATGTGGTGATGGCATCTAGCCTAGGTGCCTTTAAAAGGGGACTGGACAGATTTCTGGAGGAAAAGTCCATCACAGGGTACAGGCTGTGATAGGTGATGCAACCTTGTTCTGGAAGCAGGCTACCTCAGAATGCCAGGTGCAAAGGAGTTGCAACAGGATGCAGGCATCTTCTTGTCTTTTGTGCTCCCTGAGGCATCAGGTGAGCCACTGTGAGATACAGGAACCTGGACAAGATGGGCCTTCGGTCTGCTCCAGTGGCCTCTTCTTATGCAGTTCTTAACATTTGTCCCATTGCACCTCATGCTCCAAGCAAAAACTATGCAGTTCTCCTTTTATGGCACTAGATGGCAGCAAGAACCCTTCGGCGGCGGCCTGGGAGAGATTTTTGGGAAGTCCACACAGGTCTTTCTTCCTCCTAGGTAGCCAGAGCTTGTTCAGTAAGCTCTGAGGTGTAAAGGCAGAGCTTGTGATGATAAAAAAAACCCTTCCTGCAATGCTCATCCCCTCTCCCTGGTTTTCCTTACTGATTTTGGTAGAAAGGAGTAAGTTACCCTAAGACAGAAGGGCCTGTAAGTTTGGCAGGATTACTGTAGTACCATTTGCCACCTAGTCCGAAGAGGCCTTTTGCTGGTTAGCTTAAGCACATGCCAGCTTTAAAGTAGCCAATTAATTACTATTCAGCCTGAGCTGGAACAAAATAATCACAAACTTGTCTGGTAGAAAAATGTTAGTGAACATTCCAGTTGTTCCCAGATGTCCCAGATTCCATCTTTCATCATGGTTGCATACAGATAATTGTAGGAACTGCACTACCCCATAGCATCTTTTGCTGCCCATTCTACTTTTTATCCAGTTTCTCTAATGGGTGAGGCAGCAACCACTGAAGTGCCCAAAGTAGGCCCAGATGCTCCAGCCTCTTGGAAATAGACCTGCTCTCTTGCAGTGTAAGCTGCTGCTTGTCTACCCAGAAATGTCCCACTACATTCAATGGGGCTTACTCTGTGTGTATAGGATTGCAGCCTTCACAGTAGTACAATGCAGAAATAAAATAGTACCCCACTATGATAATGACTGGACTTTCTAAACTTTTATAAAATTTTGACAATTTGTCTGAAATTAACACTGAAACACTGAAATGCCATACAGTGTTAGAAATATTTTAAAGTGTTGCTTTATTATGCATTTTTCTTCCGTTAGCGTTCCCCTCCCCCACTCATACTGTACCTACGTTTTTTCCTACCCCTTTAAATGTGTTCAAAATGTTGAGAAATTCCCCAGGGTTCTTGCCCTTAGTCCCTTGCTCATTGTCCCTATAGTTCCATAAATCTGGTTCCCAAAGTGGTGGGTCGCAACCTACCACCCTGGGAAGCACTGTGGTATGCCCCTTTAAGGGGCAGGGAGAGGGAAAATTCGGCAATGCCATCTCCTGGATTGCACTGCTTGCTGTGGCCAGAGGGTTTTTGTTTTTTTTTAAACACTGCTGGCCTTCCAGGGGTTATGGGGAGCCCTGGGGGACATTCCTTGCAGGACTCACTGAAACTTAGAACGGGTGTAAAATGCTATTGCGACTCACTTCCAGGTTGTGATCGCAAAACTGGACATGGGTTACACTCATGTTTTATACCTCTCCTAAGGTTTGGAGAGCCCTGCAGCGGGGTCGCCAGGGCTCCCCACCACCCCAGGAGGCCAGCGCTGTGAGGGGTGTGTTAGCAAAGCCCCTCTTGCCACAGCAGCAGCAGCAGCAGGATCCTGGGGGTCACATGGCTGCTGTTAGTTGAAATAGCATTTTTTCTTAGCATCCTGTTTGTTCATTTACTGGCAGTTCCTTTTATTTCTTGAAAAGAGTCGGTGGCAAATGGAACATGAATTATACACACACAGGGACGAAGTGACCCTAAAAACCATTCAACCCAGCCCAACACAGATCCTGCATGCCCAAGCATTCCTAACAAAAAGGGAATGGTCACTCTGGTTACATGACACAGAACAAGAGGAGCCTTTCTGGTGTTCCAGGCTAGATAAGGGATTTAGGGTCCAGTCCTTCCTAACAGTCCCATGTTGGTCTGTGCCAATGGGGCATGTGCTACCTCCTGAGGTGGGGAGGCAGTCATGGAGGCTTCCTCAAGAGCAGGGAACATTTGTTCCCTTACTTTGAGGCTGCTTTGCTGCTGCATCTGTGCTGGAAAGTTGGATAGGATTGGGCCCTTAAATCAGGAAAGTGCAGATCTCACAACTCAGTTGTCAGAGTCAAGACAAGCACAGAACAAGCTGAAAGATCTTCCAGGGTGATGAAGTTTTCTCAGGCTCCGGACTAGCCCTGGCCACCCAGGCGAACTGTTGGGCCGTCCTAGACAAGAAAGGCAAAAAAGTGTCACTTGAGGTTTTGACCAAGATCTGACTCTGATGTGTTTTGATGGGTTCTTCAAATCTGACTCTGTCTTGGCTTCATCCCTCACTTGGTCCCTTAGCTTTCACACTATGGCACAACTCCTTACTTACTTCTGATAGCATGGCAGGACACAGGAACTAAAGGAATGAAACTGGGACAGGAGGCATCCTCTCTTCCCTATTTTACATCTTTTGTATGTGCAAATATATACAAATGTGCACAAGATGCATGAGACATACAAATCATAGTATCCAGCTTGTTGTCATGCAACTTCCTTAGTGCATAGCTCGTACATAGCACATACAGCTCTTGATATGAGGTTAAAAAATAAACAGTGAAACCAAAATACACTCTATTTTTTAATCCATTTTCTGGGCACTTTAAATTGGATTTTCTTGGGGTTCTGACAGATATGTCCTCCTCTGTACCCTTAAAATGTACTTATTCAAGACTGAGACTGTCCCCTACATATATCCTCTGTGGTCCTGCTGAACTATGTATGAGATAAAGTGCTGAAGTGGAGCTTACATGTAGAGAAATAAGACTTCCCCGTCCCTTAAGACACCTGGAAATGGTAGAGGATGAAAGGTACTAGCTGTCTCTTATAGGGAAGAAGGGGGTGAGGGCTGGAATCCAGATGTTTGGAGGGGTTTGGGTCCAGATGTCAGCTGAAATATTTAACATGAACATTCTCTGAGTAAAAAGAGGACTCCTGCTCATAGGCCCAGGCCTCCTTTTTCTGTGTTCTCAAGCTTTGTAGACTCTCAAAACCTCCCTCCATTTCAAAGAGCACTGGCACAATCTGTGCACTAATAAGAAGGTTGCAATATCAAGATCAGCAAACCTATACCTAACCAGTAGAAATTCAGTTTAGCCAGCACAATGTGCCAATATTCTGGCTGCTTGCAAAAATTTGTTTGTCTTGCTTGTCATTTCGTTTACATTTCCTGACCCCATGGGTGTATCACCCAGCTGCCTATCAGGTAAGGTGGAAGGTCTTGACTTAGCAGGCATTCTTTATTTTATTGTTACATTTAAAGGTGTAGTGTTTATTTTGTAGTGTTGGTCTGTATAATTAATGGTGAGTTGCTTTGGAGCACTTAGGTCCAAAAAATAGGGTGTGTGTGTGTGTGTGTGTGTGTGTGTGTGAGAGAGAGAGAGAGAGAGAGAGAGAGAGAGAGAGAGAGAGAGAGAGAGAGACTCAAGTTGTAACTGTTTCCTTTTTAATTATTTCTTGATGAATTGTATATCACCTAGGGTGCCTGTAATCTGTCCCAGCCTACTGTAGTCAATGGGCCTACTCCCAGGTAAGCCTGGATAGGATTCCACCTCTAAATATTGCATTATTAAATTAATAAATTAAAAGTTACTTTTCTAAATGGTCAGATGCAGAATTTTCCCTTAACAACCCTGTTCCTCTTTCGGGATGGAGTGTGGGTTGTGTGCTCTTCTCCTGAAAGGTTGCCTTCCTTCGCCTTTGCCGTCTCTTCTTCCTTCTTTCTCTCCTCCACGGTCTCTCCTTTCCTCATCCCCCGCCAAGTAGAAAAAACGGCTGCTAAAATGCTGAGGAGACCTTTGCAATTCTCTGGTTCCATCATTTCCTCTAATACCTTTTTGATTATCTTAGTGGCCAGCATTTATATTAGGGCCCCTCCGACTCACTATCTCCATATACTTTACGGTTGTTGTGTTGAGGGGTTTTTTTTTTTTTTTTTTTGCATTTTCTTTTTAAGATAAAAATGACTGCCGATGTTTATGCCCCTGTAATACATTATGTATTATTTTGTTTTAAGCACTGTCTTTTGCAGGCTGACAGTAACAATAAAATGTGAGGATGGGATTCTTAATACAGATGGAGTAATGTTTGCTGTGCATGCCACCCCTATCATTTTTCCGCCTTTCTGCTCTCCTAAGCACTTTTCAAAAGGCTCCCTTTTATATTCCAAATAAAATTAGAGCAAAATGCATTGATTTACTAGAAAACAGGGATTCCCCCACCCTCTTCCCCTAAAGCATTAAGTGTGGTTGGTGGAGGTTACTTCACCCCTTTAAAGCACTCAGGTATGTATATATTTTTGAAATTGCAGAGCAGTAAATGTTTTTGCCACCTTTGACCAAGATATCCCTGCTTAATGTGCAGTGATTGAGGGCCCAATCCTATCCCACTTTCCAGCACTAATGCAACAGCAAACAAATGTTCCCATACATTGAGGAGGCCTCCGTGACTGCCTCCCCACAGCACAAGATGCAGCATATGCTCCATTGGCATGGCTGCCTCAGCACTCGAGACATGGATAGGATTGGGCCCTGAGGCATTCAAAGCCGGTGATGAAGGCAGGTAGGATGCTGGCCAGCCAGTGAACCTAAGCAAGGCTGCTGGCAGGGAGGAGGACCAGTGGGTGAAGGAACCCCTCCCCCTGCCTATCTCTGAGGCTCCTGAATCCCTCAACAGGTCGGGGAGGCTGGAGGGAGCTTGGGAGGCTGTGGTGATGGTGTCTGGCCTGGATGCCTTTAAAAGGGAATTGGAAAAAAGATTTCTGGGGAAAAAAGTCCATCACAGGTTACAAATCATGATGGGTATGAGCAACCTTCTTATTTTAGGCTACCTCAAAATATCAGATGCAAGGGTGATACAGGAGGGAATGGAAACAGGATGCAGTTATCTTGTTGTCTTGTGTGCTCCCTACGGCATTAGGTGGACCACTGTGATGTGAGATACAGGAAGCAGGACTACATGGCCTGATCAAGCGGAGCTCTTCTTATGTTCTTATGCTGCACAGCCACATCTTGCCACTGGTGCTATCCCAACCATTTCCAGTTTCAGGTGGGTCAGTCTAGGCTGAGCAGTGTCTTGCAGTCCCCATGGCAGTGGGGCCATGTACTGCCTGTCATACTGTGCGCACCACCAGTGATCCTTGTAATGCTCCTGCCCTTAGAGGCAGGTCCCAAACCCACTCCTCCGAGCTCAGTAACCACTCCCCCCAAAGCATAGGCATGGCAGTTTGTGAAGGGGAGAAAATATCCCTGCCCTGAGGGGCTTGCAACCTAGAAAACAAGGGAGACCGAAGAGGAAGCTGGTAGACCAGGGCAAATTCACCCATGCTGATTCAACAGTGCCAGCATGGCTTGTGCTGCATTCCGTGGGGGAGTTTTTCATGCTGGAGGTTTCCTCGAGGTAAGGGGGCATTTATCCCCTTGTCCCCAGAAAAGCCCCAGCCAAGGAAAGCAGGTCTAGTCAGACCCACATCAGTGAAATTGCTGACAGAAGTCCAAGTTGATCCATGTTGGTGGGTCAGGCCTGGAAAGAGGGATAGGATATTACGCGCACTGGTGCCACCAATAGGGTCCCTCTCCTGGGCCCAATCCACCCTCCCAACCCTGTTGCTGCGCTCTCCCACCCCATTCCGCCCCTCCCCACCTTTCCTCCACCCTGCCCCGTACCATTTGGCAGAGAACCTAACTCGTCTGGCTCACATTGCGTCTTGTACTGGTGCTGGTAGAAGGCTTCGGCCTTCCCACAGGTGGGTCTAGAATAGGACTTATATTAGTCACAGCGTGCTTTATGGTCTATTTGCTACAACAAGAGCTGGTGAAGTGCTTGCTCCTTCGGCTCAAAACCTGCTTCGGATTGTGCCTTTATTTTCTCCAAATCCAGCTCCCCACTCCTGTGGCTATGTTCCCTTCTTTTGTCACTTGCAGGCACCTGCCTGTCCTTTCCACTTAAATGCTGAGAAGGATCTGATTCCATTCTCGTTCTCTGTGTGATTTGGAAGCTTTCAAAATCTGGTCACTATGCTTTAGGGATTTTAAATTTCCGGGATAGTCACTTAGTTAAGGAATAGAATAAAGTCTTGTCACACTGATTTGATGAGAGAGAGGAAAGAGGCAAGGATGGGCTGTGGGGGGAGGGCAGAAAGAAGCAATTTTCTATGTAAGAGTCATACTAAAATATTGATACAGGCACTTGGTTGCAGCGGGAGGGGGACAGAAGTGGCCGTGTTCGCTTTTCAAATATTGCAGGGGTGAATTTTTCGATTGGAGAAAGAGCCCCCAAAACTTGTGTTGAGGAACTGATTCTATTCCAGGCAGAAAATTAGCCATTTGGTTCCCAGAGGTACTGCGAAGAAAGGATAACCTCTGAAGTCTAATGTGGCTTCCAAATCAGATGGGGTTGTGAAGAAGGTTTAAGGACCCAGAGCAAAAATGAGTTCCTTCCATTTCCCCCAATTTTTGAGTTGTCAAATTCTCTGTGTCCAGATCCAGAAAGAATCCTGCCAGATCAAGCCCAAGATCTCTCTAATCTATCATCCTGTTTCTCACAGAGGAAGCTGCTAGGTAGTCCACAAGCAAGAAATGATGCCCTATTCCTTTCTTATCATTGCAAATGGCATTAGGAGGCATATACAGCCTCTTATTCTGGAGGTCATATATGGCCATCAAGACTAGTAGCTACTGACAGACTTCTGATCCTCCATGAATGTGTCTAATTCCCTTTTAACACCATCTAAATTAGTGAGCATCACAATTTATGGCACTGAATACCACAGATGAGAAAGAGGAGAGGGGGCAAAACCCCACTGAAAGCCCCAGCACCAAGACTCAAAGGGAGCCAAAACCTTTTTGGGAAACACCCAAAGCCTACACTCCTGAAGATGCCATGCCCATAGTCTGCAGCAATGGTGGATGCCATGCTCCCAGGCTGGACTGCCAACCCCATTTCTGGATCCCCCACCATCAGGGTTTCCAGAGCAGGTGACAATAGACCCATGCTGAATCCAGAGCTAAAAATGGCAGCCCCCAGCTTTGCTAGGGAAGGGGGACACTAACACCTGCTCCAGATCTGAGACTTTAGGAAGGGATGAGGCAACGAGGAACCATCTGATGGTTTTTGGTGCAACCACTTTGGAAGTATAGCTGTGCAATCTCAGCTCTTGCTGGATACTGCTCCTGCTAATCTTGGCTTCCTGGCTTAGTAGTATCATGCTCCAGTTGATGGGGAGGGTTGGTTCGGCTGATGCTGCCCCCCCCAACACACACACACACACACACACACACACACACACACACACACACACA
>JAJKFI010000091.1:4174605-4187060 GCA_029204185.1 Lerista edwardsae
CTTTATAACAACAACAGTTGGAAGTTGCTCAGACCATGAATATTCCTCCTCGGGCCCTTTCCAGAGAATCAGTTTGTAGTGTAAGGAACACAGAATTGTTTGCAATTCGTTACACAGAGCGCAGGTGTCTTTCCTCCATCCAAGGTTGTAATTCTTTTGCATGAGTACTGCAACCTGCCTGTATGTGTGTGTGCGCGCGCACACATGCACTAATCATGCTTCCCTTATGAGGCTGTTGTAAGGACATCAAGATAATACATGGGAAGAGCTTGCACAGAAAGTGCTATAGAAATGTTATTATTCATTGCTATGGGGATTCCACTTGGAATGTGAGTGCACATGGTTCATGAGTAGGGTTACCCAATAGAAACTGGGACAGAGTGCCTATACCTTTAACCATTGAATAGTTGGAGAATTTGGGCAGATGCAGCTTATCATGGAAGTGTTTCAAAAGTTGCACTAGCCAAAATTCCCTCTTCTATACAATGGTTAAAGATATAGGCACTCTGTCCCAGTTTCTATCTGGTAACCCTATTCATGAGCTCATATTGGCTACACGCCCCACCCTTCCTGCCATGTTTGTGCCGTTTGTATGTATGCATGGCCACTGTGGGTGTTTATCTTCTGGATCCATAGAATAATAATCCAGAATTGGTGTTCTTTACAGAACCAGGGCAGCTCCCTCCCTCCTTACCTTCTGCCTCTTGGCCAAACAGCATGTTAGATGAAATCTGACATGAGTGCAGACAGGCCTCATTTTACTTTTTAAAACATGGCCGTTCTGTATGTGTGTGTTTAAGAGCATAATCTGAAGTGGGACTATAGAAAGAGGCCGAGTCCTTTTTCCCTGCTCCTGCCATGCCCTAGTCTGAATCAGGGGCTCCGCAGCTGCTTTTTGAGAAGAAAATAAAGTTCTCAGTGGCACAAAGTGGAGCTGTTTTCACTGTCAACTGTAAGTCCCCATGATGGGGAGAGGATCCACATCTGGATGGGGGGGGGGAGTTAAAGCCATCTGAGAATCACCATTTTAGTCATACATTTCAAAGTGCAGAAGCTCATCATGCCTCCTCCTCATAGCCAAACTTCATTAAAACGATAACCAAAAAAATCAACTTTAAGGTTTGGCTTTCAGATGTTTTCTTCTACTGCCACTTCTTTCAACCGTATTATAATTCAATTAAAGACCTAGTTCATTTCATCTCAGATTCTTGGAGTGAGTTTTAAAGCAAACATACGAACACTGAAACATGAGATTAAAAAAAACAACCAAATAAATATTAAACCATATTAGAGCGCTAGCCTATGCATAGTTACTCAGAAGTAAGTTCCAATGAGTTCCCTAGGGCAGCGCATCCCGAATGTATCTCCACTGCAACACTTTCTGTGCTGCAGACACAGCATTCAACACCTGGAAGTAGGTGGCTGGGTTGCGATGATGTCACTGCAGTTACATCTGGGTTGGGAACCACAGAGTGACACTGAAAACAGCTGTGAGGTTTGGAGCAGGCAGGTGGGCCTTTCCAGCGGCAAAAACCTGCTGGGCCCAGTTTGGGGAGTCCACCTGAGCCCTGCTGGATTTAGGCCAGAAGCTAAACAAGCTACATCATAGGGCAGGACTGTTAAACATAAGGCCCAGGGGCCGGATGCGGCCCAAGGAGGCTCTTCATCCAGGGACCTGGACAAGGGGCCTCAATTTTTTTTAAAAAAGTGACTGCCAAGCTTTATATAACTTATAGGGTCTCACCAAGTTTAAATCAGGCACTGCCTTCCTAGTATGTTTACATCGGACTGTAGCTTTAATATGACATGCGCTACTTACTACCTCAGGTAGCCCTTGGGAAAGACAATGACATAAAAACATCAGCTTATGCCAGTGGGCAAGTTTCTCAGTTTGCTTCCTGGTGAGCCTGACGCTTCTCTACCAAAGGCCCTTCTGAGGAAAAAAAAAAACATTTCAAAGGTAGCACCTGAGCACTCCCACTGATCATATCACTACTCCTAAATAATTTGTAAATAATACTGATATATTTTCCACAAACAACTTTCCATATCTAACAGCAAAATCCTTTGCTTGTCTGCCCAGAAGTCCCACTGAGTTCCCAAGTCAGTGTTTAGAGGATTGCAGCCTTCAATGCTCTCCTGCTGCTGTTCGATGTTCTTGTTTCTATCCCTCATTTGCGTTCCTTGATATCCTTGGTCTCTTTTTAAAAATACATATTTTTTTACAGGATTTGATAGTTCGTGGTGCGTTCAAAGACATCATCGCTATTACCTCAGAGCTGTATCACGTCTTATGTGCAAGTATCAGCATTATGCAGGTAAAGCTCTCTCTCTTGTTTCCATTTCAATAAGTGTTCCAATTATATATCTGTGCACAATCTTAAGTATCTTAATGGGAGTGGAAGAAAAAGAAAAGAAAAGTGGAAGAAAGCTAACAAAGAAAGATAACTATAAACCAGCAGTTTTCAACCAGTGTGCCGTGGCACATTGGTGTGCCATGAATGGTCCCCAGGTGTGCCATGGAAATTTTGGAGGAGGTTATTTATTAGTAAGGCCATTAGGGGATGTAAGACCCCCCTACTGGCAGAACAGTATGCCTGGTCAATTGTTGATAAATTGATGGTGTGCCTTGGCCATTTTAGTGTCTTGTCAGTGTGCCGTGAGATGAAAAGGTTGAAAATCACAGCTATAAACAAAAGATAGTCTTATCTGCACTTATGTCTGTGGCTGTCCTCAGCAGCATGAAGCTGGTTGGGTCTCTGAGGAACACTTCTAACCTGGGTACTTCAGTCCACAGTATATGAGCACATCCACGCACATTCTAAATGCTACACAGACAGGGGTGAATTGCTGCATTTTCCTGCAGAGAACACTGATCTGGCAATCCAGGGCAAAAGCACCATTTGTTGATGGACTTCACTGTCGCAAGGTGTGTTTATGGCCACCGGCTGAGGTGGCTATAACATGGGATTAGACATCCTTATCCAGGAGGAAGAGGAGAGGTCTGTCAGTGGTCACCTATGAGCCACAATAGCTGCAGGCGCCTCCATGCTCTGGCAGGAGGACCCTGACTCCTGCTGCGGCCATGTTCAGTCAGGCCATCTGGGCTCAGGGCTCTTTCCTTTTGCTGGAGGGCCTGTGCTACAGAGATGTCTTCCTACAGCCCAATCCTGACCTGTGTTGGAGCAGGCAGGCTGGCACATCTGCGCTGTATCCAACACAGGTTTGGTTGCCGCTGGAGCTCACAGCGGGGCAAGGGGACGTGCACCTGCTAAATAGTGGGCCCAAGTCCAAGCGGCCCGGTACAGCCTAGATGGGGACAGGGGTTAGGATCTGGCCCATGGGTAGGCAACAGGGGGCTGGTGAGCTACTGGTAGCTCATTACCCTTTTTGGCTCAGAGCGGGCACTGCTGCCGAACAGCCAGAAAAGACCGGGCCAGAAGTTTTAGTGTACTATTGTGGGAGGAGATGCATTTGAATGTTTGCCTCAGGGGCAAACCTACTACTACCCTGCAGTCTTGTGTGTATTAATGTTGTTAATGCAGAATTTAAAAGCAGAAGAGAGGCATTCTAATGTCCCTTCTGGTCAATGTCAGGCTTTTACCTCCATTGCAAAATGTGCCTACTTTTACCTGCATTCACTATTCAAAGTGATTTAAGCAAAGAAGTGTTCTAGCCCGGGGCTATCTACTCTCTGGCTGACTGTAGCCCTTCAGGGGCTTGAACTGAGTGGGATCCTTTCCCAGCCTTGCAGCATGATCTCTTTTAAGCTGAGGGCTAAACCTGGGCCCTTCTACAAGCCAAGCATGCACCCCACCATTACTTTAGTCTTCCCCACTCCCTGAGCTGAGGTCAGTACACTAAGACAAAACCCACTTGCTACTGACTTTTGCACCAATGAGCTGATAATGAAACACCAGTCTGTCAACTTCAGGTATAGAAAAAAGCATCATCACTGGCCATCCCTGCCCCATTATTGTCCTCCTCCACTGCAGTGGGTCACATTTCTCCATGCTACTGCAGTGCCCTTTCTCTGTCCCCTCCCTAAGCCGCCCTTGATGCTCCAAGGGACTTCCTTTTGCTTTTGGTGCCATGGCTATGAAAAATTGATTACCCTTTGTTACAGCTTCACTTCTGTCACTTTCCATCCCAGGGTCTGTTTTTTACAGAAAACAAGCTACATTCATCAAAAATGACAGAACACAGACTTAATGTAATCATGTATGGGAACATGAATTGCAAATGTGGAACACAAGCACTAAAATGTATTTTCCATTACCGCCACAAAATGAAATAATCATGAACATTTTCCCCCAGAATGAGAACACATGTAGAGTTACACTGACACCGCAAGAAAAAAAAAAGCCCAGCACACACCCCTGCTTTAGGTGGAGGTGCACCTCAAGACAGTAGTCTGTTTTTGCAAATGTGCTAGAGCGGGCTCTGTCTGCAGGTGCTCTTGGAAGCAGGCACTTCAAAAATGTGCTTCTGTGCACACTGGGGAGGGCCTATAGCTCAGTGGTAGGTTTGCATGGAGGAGGTTCAGGTCCTAATATCTCCTAGCAGATATAAAAAAATCAGAGATCCGGAAGACTGCTGCCATTCAGAAGCACCAGTACTGGGCTAGATGGACCAGTGGTCTGGCTCCATAGAAGGCCATTTCATGTGTAGAGTCATGATAGTTACACAGCTGCACCAACATTATTTATTTATTTCCTCGTCAACCTCAAAATGAGTCAGATGGCTGGGATCGTGGTTCTCATTTATCCTCATTCCTAATTCAGGGGCTGGTAGATCAGTTGACCTCTGAGAAACAGCATGACCACACAGGGTCATCCAATCCCAGCAAGCTTCCAGGTATCCGGGAGTGGGGGGCTTGCCTGTTGCCACTCCTGGTTTCCATGTTAGCTGCCAGTGAAGGTGCTTCAACAGGAACAGGCATACACTGAAGTAGACATCAGAGGGGGAAGTTGTTTGGGGGTCCCAGAAGGGTAACTGATGGCATACAAGGTGAAATGGAATTGTATGTTCCTGCTTAGCAAACAGCCAAGGGTCACAAGGGTGGTCCCAAAGAATAAGACATGCAGGACAAATCAGAACAATATGGGAAGTTAGCTCAGTAGTAGAGCCACTGCAGAGGGTCCCTCATTCAAACCTCATCATCTCTAGGTAGGTCAGTTAAATTCCTAGAGACCAGCTGCCAGTCAATGTCCACAATTCTGAGCTAGATGAACCAATGGTCTGACTCAGTAGAAATCAGTTTCCTGTGTAATTTAGATTGGTGTGGGAGTGTGCAAGTATTCAGGTTTCACAGAACTCTTCATCTGGCAGAGTAAAAAAGAAGCAATAAGGGTTTGGGGTCAGGATATCTGAAGGACTACCTATTCCCACATTATCCCGCTTGCCTGCTGTGGGATGGGCATGCAGCAGGAGGCACTGAAGAAAGACTGCAAAAATTTACCCGACCAGTGGTGTAGTGGTAAATTTCAACATGCAGGTGCTTGCCATAACACCCCCTCAGCCATGCCCCATTTAACAAAAAAGAAATCAACTTGAGATTCTTTGTTAGTGTGTTTTCTTCTCCTACCACATTTCTACTTTAAACCTTATTATACTTCAGTTAAAGATCTCGCTCATTTCATTCCAGACTGTTGGACTGGTTGCGATAGTTTTAATGGAATTAAAAAATCCCAAATAAATAGTATTAGACTGTGCATGTTTAGTCAGAAGTAAGCTCTACTTCATACCGTAAGACTCCCACATATATTTGCATAGGATGGTAGCCAAATGTAACATCAACTACTTGTACTTACTCTCTGTCTGGGAAAGCCAATGGTCTCAACATTAGATTATGCCCTGTGGCAAATTTCTCAGTTTGCCTCCTGGTGAGTTTGACGCTTCTTCTCAGCTAGTGTTCTGGAAAAAAAGAAAAAAGTTTCACCTGAGCACTCTTGCTGATGGCATCACCACTCCTGCTGAAGTCCTGGAGCTCCACTCCCCCTTGGCTACACCCTTATGTACAATACCTGTGAGTTGGCCCCTGACAGCCTGAGGCACGAGAGGAATGATGCAGAGAAAGATGGCATTTATCGCTTTCTCACCATTTAAAGTGAATGGATTTTCTTTTCTCCAATGAGAGCAGACCAAATGATAAAAAATACATAGAACAAATAGCCCCAGCAGCTGCAGAATCCAAAAGATGCATGCACAAAAAAAATCTGAAAAAGATTTGTAACACTTTTGGACCATTTCAGTGAGTGGTTGGAAAAAAAACAAAACAAAACAGCCTTTTTATTCTCTTCTGTTCCATATGCTTCCCCATCTTGAGCTACACCCACGTGATTTCTTGTGTATCTCTGTTGATTCAGTGTATTTTTTTCTATTTTTTTCTCAAAGTACAGTACATGACTCTTACAGAGGGGAATGGTCATGAGGCTGGAATGATGTTTTTTTAATACGTCCAGCATGATTTGTCTGAATGGATTGCTTATTACTCTTTCTAGAAAGTCTAGAATCTAATAGTCTCCAGCCTCAGTTGAAATGGGGTGCCACAAACTCAGCCGTGAGCTGATTGGCTTATCTATGTGGCAGTGGCTGGGTGATGAATGAATGCACATGTGCGCAACTGCACCTAATACAGCCTGGAACATAGTGGCAGCCACTTAAAGAAGTGCCTCTCAGGGTGCAATCCTAACCTGGAGTTAGGCCAGCAAAGTTGGACCAGCACAAGAGACATCGTAAAATATGTTTGGACCACTCTCGGAGTCAGAGAGGCCAGCACACAGACATGCAACATCCTCCCTGACTCCGAGAGTGATCCAAACGCGCTTTATGATGGCCCTTGTGCCGGCCAAATTTTGCTGGCCTAACCCTGCCAGCCTAACTCCAGGTTTAGGATTGCACTCTCAGTAAGAGATACAATGTTAACACAGCAGCATGGACTCACACCCACAGTGTGCTGCACTCATAGTGCAGCTGTGCACACTGTTCTGCAAATGCTCCACTCCACTGAGTGATGTCTTAACTTATATGCAGGCTCTACAAAATCTCACACGTGTGCTCCAGTCATGTACAGGTGGCTTCACTAGGATTCTGCTAGCTTTGCATTCCCCAGTTCAGACAAGTGACTAAAAGGATAGAACTCTGGCTGCCTGGCAGTCCTATTCCTGTAATATGGTGGGTTTCTTGATGCCCCACTCCTGAAAATTCTTGTCGACTGACAGGTCTCTCTGAGCCGGCTTCATTGACTGAGGTCTGGACCACAACACAGTTCTTCACCATCACCTGACAAACTGGGGGAGAGAAACAGCCTCCTCACTCCTGCCAACCTTACAGTTCCTTTTCTGTAGAATCAGCACATCATCACATAAGTTGTATTATATGCCCGTTGAATTTGCCAGTTTGAAGTAGACAGAGAAGTGACTATGTCTGTATTATACCCATAGAAATGAAGAGCACACTTCTCTTTTTCCACTGAATGACACACCTTCCAGAAGAGGGCACTTGACTCCCAGGAGAAAACAGCTTCCTCTTAACCGATTACTCCCAGCCTTGTACACCTGGGCATTTTTTTAATTTTCTTGGCCTGCTTCAGTTGAACAGTGCCAGCATGGAGTGAAATATTAAGGCAGGCACCTGAAATTCAAAGTGTTTCTTTAATTAATGGGTGGATGCCACAAGATGATCCAATGCAGCTCTTAAATTAATCTTAATTACATGGATTTTGAAACTTTGGCATTATCCGGCTACACAAAATATGTATTTCATAACCCTAGAAACGGGCGAAAAAGACAGCAGCGGCGAAGTCAGCCGATGATGTTATCGCCCTTCTGTGGCTGGGGGTGTAAGTGTCATCTGGGTGTGTCGGAGATCTTATCTGAAGGCTCAAATTAATTTGCTCCTGCAAATATCAAAACAAGCTCCTTTTCCCCCTTTTGGCTGGGGCAAAAGGAATATGCAATGCTAATTTCTGAGCTGTTTCACTTTGGAGTTTCTCTGCAATCTCTTGTGCTGGCAGTGTTGGGAAGCAGGCATAAAGAATTCCAGGGTGGGCACTGGCAGCTGGGAAATAAGTTTAGTTAAAGATTCCTTTTTAAATCAAGGAGTGTTTTGCGCGTTCCAAATGGTTTAGCCAGTCAAATTCACTGCAAATAATGTGTACCATTCCCATGGCTACTATGCAGTTTAATAGCCCCTTCCGTCCCCCCCTCCAAACTCCACTGTGGTCCCAGTGATGTCATCCTTCCTGCCACAGTCGCCTAACCAGTCTCCAAAGCCTGATCCACTTCTGGAACATTATTTCAGTTCCACAGGCACTGGCAGCAAAATGCTGATGTGCCTAGACAGCAGCATGACTCTGAACATGGACAAAGTACATGACCCATAACACTGAGCTTCTTCAACCTACTTCAACACCTCTCTCTCTCTCTCTCTCTCTCTCTCTCTCTCTCTCTCTCTCTCTCAAGTTAATTGTGCTGAACGTCCCCCAACATCCCTCACCTCAAGTCACTTTCTGATAAATGCAGTTATGTATTCACGTGCTTGCACATGGTCTAACATGACGAGTATTGCACATCTGTGTGTGTAAGTGCATGCACACAGCTTGGCTTGGTAGACAATGGTGTAATAGACAGATTCTCTCCTGCTGGGAGAGGTGGTACAAAAACTGTCCTTTTGGGACCTCCCAGAGCATTAGCCATTGCCAACTTCTAAATAGATTGTGGCGCATGCAGATGGATCCCCTGAGAATGTTCGCAAGAAATGCGCTGATTCACCTAAATAGCCTCTGGACAGCCTTTAAAACAGGAAACCAAGAGGCCCCTCTGGTGTTGCAAGGAGACAGCCTCAGAGACTGACCTGGCTGTCTAGGCAATCATCCTGTGCCTTCTGCCATGCAGACCTTAAAAGGGGTTGGATGGATCTTAGTGAAAGCCCAAGATGCTTGTTGGTGTTCTTTGGCACAGGGAGGAAGTGCTGGTGGGGTTGTCCCTCCTGTTTCCTTGCAGTGGAGGTAGCAACGACTGTAATATCACCGTCCCTGGTGCATCTGCTTCCTTAATTGGGCAACTTGCTTCCTCCTGTCCATCCTCCTGTTCCAATCATTACAACAGCCTTGTCAGGTAGTTCTGTATTATCTTTAACTGACAAGTGCACATGGACCTGATGCCAAGACAAAGTTGCTTATGTGCAGCTGCAATCCTATATGCACTTATGAGGAAGTAAAGTGCATTCCATTGGATTCAGTGGAGCTTACTTCTGAGTTGTCGTGCATGGAATAGCACTGTAAACTGCTTGTTTGGGAGAGACTATAGTTCAGTAGTAGAGCCTCTGCTTTGCATGCAGAAGGTCTCAGACACACACAGGGCTGAGAAAGCCCCCCTTTTGAAACCCCAAAGGGCCGCAGCCAACCTGTGCAGGTAATAGTGAACTTGATGGGCCAAAGGTCTGACTTAATAGAAAGTGGCTTCTATAATATGCCCCTAAGGTGAATGGTGAATCAGGTGGCTTCTATATGCCTATAGCTGAGATACTTCAGCCAGGGACATTATAACCCATGTTCTTGCCTACGGTGCCACATCAGGTCTCAGGGTCTACCCCCGATGGCCGTACCTGCTACGTCATGCATATTTGTCTATTCTGCCAAAAAGTCAGAATAACTTAAGGCTATACAGCAGAGCTGTTGTCAGCTATATTTAGTATATGTGTTCATTTGTTCCGATCTGGAGAGTCTACAAAACCCACCTCTTTCATTAAGCTTTTGCTTAAACTGGCCTTTATTTCTGTGGCTGTTTAGCCTATGGTGGTTTTATTGATTTGCTTCTTTCATATTATTTTCTGTTATTCGTAACTGTATTTTCGGCTTTACTTGTGCTGTCATAAATGGCTTTGAATAGCCAGGAAGAGTAGTCGAAGTATTTTTAACTAAAGAAGTACCTCAGGGCAACTACTTTCTGCCATTTCTGCCTCTAAGCCTTCCTCACATGCAGGAACATCACTGTACTCAAATCAGTACTTTTTATCCACTCCACAGTATGGCAAGTTGGGCTTGGTGCCACTGTAGTGGTAATTGTGTGGTCCTGCCTTCCCTGGCCCACCCTGCTGAAAGTGGAGGCAGGGTGGGGTCACCTGTGGGCAAGATGCAGCTGTGCAGCTGCCTTTCCCTTCAAAAGAGACAAAATTTAAGGAAGAGGGGGCAGAGCAAAGCCCCAGATGTGAGATAAGCTACCCACTCCTGTAGGCAGCTTCTATGTCTTGTGGCAGTGGAGCTATCTCTGACCCAATCATCCTCAATACTTTGTTGCTAAGCTGTCTGTCTTTTCCCTTCCTTACTTAAAACATCCTTTGAAATATAATCTGGGTAAGCATCCTAAAGGCAACCCCTCCTCCCAAAAGTGAACAAATCCCACTCCCTGCCCCCATTTTTTTTTTCCAATGGAAACATCTCACAGCTGTGGCAGATCAAGCTGGACCTCGTGACTTACAGACACTCAGATTTGGCAATCCTGGAACAGGGAAACATTGTTAAACCTGATGTCAGTCTGCCTAATTGATGTGAAAACTTGATTGGATTCAGGGAGGCATAGCCTTATGAATAAAATACTCATCTTTAAAGAAGGTGATAAAGTCAAGCTGATGTCAGCAGTCAGTGGGACTAGCCACACAGGCGGGAGTTTTTCAAGAGGCCTAATTGATGGAGGCATTTCGCTCTTGCTGAAAGTCAACTGTGCTGGGGCAGGTGACTGGTGCACTTCCAATAAGGGAAGAGTTTGAGGCCACTTCCCAAAGCAGTGAGTCTCTATTGTATGCTCAAGCTGCCATGTGAACATGAACATGTGAAGCTTGATACAGAAGGTTCTTGGTTCAATCCCAGGATTGGAAATCCTAAGTGAGGATCCTAAGTGAAGAAATCCAAGGATCCACATAAGGCAGCTTTTTATGCCCCCACTTGCAGGGTCTTGGTGGAAGAGAGAGGACATATACTTACACCCTTCCTGGAGCCAGGACAAGGGGCAATGTAAACACATCTAGCAGGAAGCAGATGTCAACTGACCACTGGGAAGAAATTTGCACCCATCAGAGCACTTCAGGACCAGGACAGGCTGACTGGGGAGTGGCACAATTGTTCCTTGAAGCTTTCAAGAAGTCTTTTAGCCATGCCTTAGAAATGCTTTAGGTACATAACCTCTCACAGGATGGGGTTGAGCTGGATGAACCACTGATCTTTTCCAGCCTCATGACTCAAGGTAATTGAGTCCCTTAAAAGGTAACCTTTTGCTATTTGTGTGGGCAGGCCATTAGTCTGAGGTAAACACAGGGGAAAAAAATAGCTGGTGTGCCTAAATCAGGCACCTCACCTGTAATTAAGGATTATAAGCAGATGTTCATTCTGCAGGAAACTTTAAGGACCAAGGTTTGGTCAGAGAGAATTTGCAGGTTCTTGGTGTAAAGGCAAGGCAAGGAGTTGGAAATGACCAAAACTGTAATCCAAATGTGCAGATGAGATTAAAGCCAGCCAAAGCAGAGAACACCATTCTGGGTTTCAAGGGCAGGTAGACAAGAGAATGAATGGATGCTAGTCCAAGGGGTGGTGGCATGTGATAAAGGGCTTTTTCAAATATATCACAGGAGAGATTTATGAGGGAGTAGGTATGGCCATTAATAGATGAAGAAAGGAGGCAAAATCAATGGCTGGTCTAGATCGGCCTGAGCTACTTAACGTTCTGTTTTTAATTGGTTTTTAAGAAGAAAAATATATACAGCCAGCCTATGGGCCATTAGGAAGTAATGAAAACGTTGGTACACAGACCTTTGATGGAAGGCATGTGAAAGCACAGAGCTGCAAATCAGCATTTCAGATGTATGTGCATCCAGGGAGGTCTTGAAGGAAGGAGTGGGATCCAGGAGGTAGTTCTGAAAATTTTTTGAGAGAGACCATTAGCAACTTTTTGCAATGGCTTTGTCCTTTGCAGCCTCCCAGCTCCTGGAGTCACCCTGGGGCCCGCAGCAAATGAAGCCCCCCCCTCCCCCGCACCAACATGGCCACCAGCCAAAGTGGGTTCTGCTTCTGCCCAGCAGTACCAGAATAGATGGGGAAACGAAAACAACAAAAATCTGAAATAAATCCCAAAAAATTAAAAAGCCATTTTTCCATAGGATTTGGTCTGTGGCTGCTTTCTGGGTGTCAGATCACAGAGCTGCAGAGGGGCATCTCCTTTGCCAGGGAGAACCCATCGGCTTCCTTCCTGAAATTTACTGTCTCTTTATCCTTGACCAACATAATCCTAAAGGTCCAGCCTCATCTAATTGTCAGAGATTCACTCTGGTGCTTGTTAAGCGGCCTGCTGGTGCTGAGCCTGCCCTCTGTGACCTCCCTGATCAATACTTGTTCAGTCAAGTTCATGCATTTCAGCTCACTAAATACCTCCATTGTGGTCACCTCCCCTCCTCCTTCCCCC
>JAJKFI010000091.1:4187070-4217259 GCA_029204185.1 Lerista edwardsae
ACACACACACACGCACGCGCACGCACGCACGCACACAGTTCTCGTGTGCACTTCAGAAAAGAAGCTATGCCATTCTGCAGTGGTGGTCTTGAGTGGAGCTTTCCAGAGCACACATGCTTCTCGCCCTGAAACGTCAAGCTTTCCTTGATGCGTCTGTTCTGTAAATGGGTGAAGTCTTGGCTGCCAAGTGATGCCAACTTTCTTAGAGAGCCTGACCTTCCACAAGGAGTGTGACTCGATTGGGCCACTCTGACGTTTGGGGAGGGTTTGGAAGCAGGTTGCACAAGCATCGTTCTTCAAGTGGTGTGAGAGATTCTGACTTGCCTCTTTGTTCCTGTGCCCTCTGTTGGTCTCCGTCTCCCTGTGTGCCTCAATCTCATGCCTCCCCCTCCCCGATCTCTCTCTTCCTGGCATAGGCCAGGTATGTCTTTACCGGTCGTCCCGCACACCTGAAGTGTTTGGAACTGCTGCAGGACAGCTGAGTGTGTTTTTTCTGTTTTCCAGACGGTGGGGATAAGATTCTAAATCCCCCGCCGCCGTCTTCCCAGGCCGGCTTCCTCTGATGGCTTTCCAGGCATGTAATCCCGGAGCCCCTGGTCTAGCTCAGACCCTGTTTGATCCCCGTTTGAGGCCATCTTTTCTTCTCAATTGAAGTTCAGCAGTGCTCAGGAGTTGAAAGCTGCTGCCCGCCTCTTTTGCTGCTTCCCAAAGTGAATGTCTCGTGTAAGAAAGGACGGCTGTTTTCAGGCATGTGCACTTGCCGTATATCCTAGTGCTCAACCCTATTGAAACCTGCCTTCTCCTGGGCCAGACCCACTGGTCCATCTCGCTCAGAATTCTCAATACAGACCAGTGGGGGCTCCCTAGGAATCTCTCCCCTCTGGAGATGCCGCCAGGGATTGAAGCTGGGCCTTCTGCGCGCAAAGTGGAGGCTGTGCCCACTGCAGACCCTCCTCTGGCAGCCCACAGGATGCGATCCAGCTTGTGTTATGGAGAGGGCTGTTGCCAGGCCCTGCGTCTGATTGGGCGCTGTGAGAAGTGGAATGCTGACCTGGCTGGACCACTGGCCTGGCCCAGGAGGGCAGTAGTAACTGGAGCCAGTCCTCCAGCCGCTGTTGTAGATTAGACTGGGACGCCCATCACACACCTTGCCATTTATTTTTCATTCAGTTCACTCCTTTTAAAGCTTAAAGTTGCAAGCATTGTAAATGTCTGTGTTAATTTTGAAAAGGGTACCAAATAACTAGTCCCCTGAAAAGAAGATCCTGAAAATGTGACTGCTGATAGAAGCCAAACAACACAGAAAATGTACCTGTGTGCTTGATGGGGGAGGTGGTTTTTGGAATTTTTTTAAAAAAAATTAAGTCTGAGCACTTTGGGACTGGGCACCCTGGTTAATTATGAGAACAGGACTCAAAACCTGACTTCTGGGAAGCTGTCACCATCTAGTTATAAAAGTCTCTCTCCAGCCATTTTAAAAGGGGACAAAACCACCTAGTTGCAGATTCCTTAATATTCTCTTCTCTGTCAGCGCATCCGTCTTGCCTATGGCCGTGTAACAAATGCAAGTTCTTTCTGCAGTTATAGAGTGGATGGTTGTGGTGTTTAAGATAAAATTACGGGTATGCTTGAAGCGCTGTCCAAATCCTCTCACCTTTTCATAACACCACTGATTTCGGTTCAGTCGGGCCCAGTACTTTGTTTCTAGCAACATGGCCATTGAGCACCTGCTAACTGGAGCATCCTGTCTCTGAATGTGCCAGTTCCATTAGCAACGGTCATAGTCATTGATGACCTATCCAGTTCTGTCATTGGATGATGCCCAGGTGGTGTTCCTCCAGCACTGAGAGAGCCTGGCCCCAGTTATGTTAGACTACTGTAGCATGTCCTCTTTGGAGACACCCCGGAAACTGCAGTTACAACTGGGACTATTTGGTTGGACAAGATCTCACCGTGAGCTTCACTGATCTGTTTCTAAGCAGAATTCAAAGTAAAGCACGAGGCAAGTCTCAGGGGACCCAGAAGAGCACCCCATTGGCCTGCTTGAGTGCTGCGACTGAGGGGCTGCCTAGTCCCTAGTTCCGTATCTTTTCCGTAGCAGGCAAAGAACTCCTTGTTTTTCACTCCTTTGAATATCCAAGAGATTAATGTCACAGCCTTGTGATTCACTTGGGCTGTTGTGTGTTGTAGTTGTCATAATTTCATTGCAGTACAGGGATCTAGCTAAATAAATATCTTGAGGCAGTGTGACTTCTGTGGGTGGATTTTGCATCCCAGAATCAAGACAGCCTTTTTCATGTATCTTGAATGTGCTTCTGTCCCTCTGGCGTGCATTTTGGAGTCTAATCTCTGAATGCCACCATACTGAGTGCAACCATTCCGTTCCACTTCCAGGATACAACAGGTGATGCCTTTTTCAGTGGAGAAGGGCAGCAGTGAGGGAAAGCTGTTTGGCTTCTGCCTGTTACCAGCTCTTGCAGGCAAGCAACCTTTGTCAGGGTTAATTTAACAAAGAAAAAAAAGCCCAAGCCTAGCTCTGAGTGACTGCAGGATAAACAAGTAAAGAAGTCTTAAAAGGGCTGTGATTAATATTTATGTTCAGCTTTGCTGTTAATTATAGGGGTTTGATGAAGGGAAGTCCAAACCACCCACTCCCTTTCTCTCTTATCTCCCCCATCTCTCTATCGTGGCCTATTGGGTGGATGGGTGAACCATCATTTCAGGCCCAGGTTTTCTGACTCCCAGTTACTTCACAACGTGAAACACAAAAAGGCTTCTTTCCTCCTCAGACTGCTGGCATGAAGAAAACTTGGGGAGAAAACAGGTGTGAGTTTTGTGCAGAATGACTCTGTGCTCAGATCTAGTCCTGAAAATCAGTCCCTGGAGGTGTGGAGAGAGACCTTGCCCTTTAATTCAGAGTCTCCATCCGTACCCTGAGCTGCTATTTTGCATCTGGCCCCAGCAGCAGGAACTTCTGTCTAACCTCTACTTGCGTCTCGTTCCTCCTAGTTGTCAGATTTTTTTGGAAGTTCCTGCCTGCCATCCAGGCCCAATGAGAAGGGGGAAAGGGGGTATTTGTACCCGTGACCAGGGTCAAATAGGTGGCCCAGGAGCCAAGAAGGGGCCCCAGAAATTTCCTGGGATCTTACATTTTCTTATTTTACCCAGACGTGGATGCTGGGGGTGCTACCGCAGGCACTCAGCAGCTGCTGCTCCCACAAGCCACGTGTGCCGGACGAAGGAATGCATCCATGACACTCCTCAACACAGTGTCAAATCTGGGAGGAAGCTGGCCTGCTACCGTAGCTCTTCGGCTTGTGGATCTGCTCCCCTGGAAGGAGTGTATTGCAGCTCAGAGACACACACACCTGCAGGATTACAGCTGCTGCAGGAGGGTGTTTCGGTACACAGAGGACCCTTTCCATTCTAGCATCAACCCAAAACCTTTTGTTTTCTGTATTAATGTAACTAGCTGCTGACGCTGCAGGGGCAGATAGCCCTGAACTACACATTGGGCATCCCAATAGACCTGGACTCCCAAACCTATTCTGGTTGCCACCACCCTCCCCGCGTTCTGTTTCGTTCCCTTCCCTCCCCCTTTAGGAAGGGGCCCAACACAAATTTTGTGCTCCCTTATAAAATTCCTCTTGGAGGCCCTGCTGCCACCTCCATTGGTCCATGCGGAACAAGGAGACGGGACAGGGAGAGGGAAGGAATCCAGACCTGACCTCCATGCAACACAAAAGCAGCCCTCCAAGCTGCCTGTCTGGTTCTAAGGTCAGCTGAGCAAAGGGAGTTTTTGTTTTGTTTTTTCCAAAGTCGTCTTAGGTCACCACCAAGAAGAGTGCTTGGCTCACATTCCATGGCATTCATTTAAAAAGTCAACCTGGGGGCTGGATCCCTTGCAGTGGCAGACCCAGCCAAAGCGCCGCCCTGCCCGGGTTGTTGCTCGCCGCCCCTGATGCTCGCTTCCTGTTGCCTGGGATGCCCCCCGGCATGCCACGCTCTATTTCAGACTCGCAGTCGGAGTGCAAGGGTGGATCGGTGGGCCAAACAGGGCGCCCCTTCTGTGCTTGGGGCGGCTGTGGTTGGTGAGTGAGCAGCAGCTGCGGCTGTGCTGCTGCTCTGGCCCATGTCACCCCCCAGGCCCCCTGCATGGCACACCACTGATCCCTTGAATGAAGAGTACGAACCCTGTGCTCAGTGCAATGTTTGCGCAACTGTACTGGCGTCCTGGTCAGCTGTGTGCAGCGCAATCCATTGAGCGCATGTTAAATGTAGCATGTGAAGGGAAGGTGTGTGAATGGCCCTGACGTCCACACCCCAGGACAGAGTCCTGCTACAGATATTGCTGCCTTCACGTGTGTCTTTGACTCCGGTTCGCAGCAGGAGAGCCAGAATTAGAGAGCTAGCATAGCATCATGGCTAAAGCACCATGTAAGAATCGGAGTTCCTCAGTCTCCAAAATCTTGCCTCTGCCACGAGTGTACTAGGAAATCTGCTTCCTCTCAGGCTTCCCTCTGCAGTGTGGTGTAATTCTATCTCCTTTACAGGGCTGTTACGGAAAGGTTAAAAGATTGCATACATACAAAGTGTTTTGCACTGTGCAAATGCAAAGTATGTCTGTCGCTGGAGTATCCAGATTTGGCCCAGAGGCCTCAAGATGCAGACCCTGACTGTCGTCCTTTTTCTAAAATGTGGGTTGCCTTGATTCTTCAAATCCTTTCTCGGTGAAACCAAGGGTGAGATTCTGACGTACAAGACAGAAACTTCAGGGAGGTTCCCGCCTATTGAGTATTGACTGTTTGTCTGATCCCTTTAGCAATATGTCCTTCCAAATTCTATCTGGTCCTGCTGGTTTTGGTGGAATAAAGAGGTGGAATTCATTAGGAAAACTTGTTTACAGCAGAGCTTTAGTCACCGAGGTGCTCCCATTTTCAATCTCTACAATAAGCTCCTCATTAAAATGAAAAAAAAAATTAAGCAACAAGTTTCCTTCTGTTTCCCCCCCTTTCCATCTCCCTCCCCCATGGTTTTAATTGCATGATTTTTACATGGTGTAACTTCTGGAAACGCCCAGCGTGGCTCACATAGACATGTGTGTGTGTGTGTGTGTGTGTGTGTGTGCAAAATAGTTTTTGCTTTACTGCATTTGAATTTGTGATTCAAGAGAATTGATGACTCAAGAAATCCTACAGGTATATACATATATATTAAAACAAAACAAGCCGTCTAGGATAGATCTCTGATAAGTGCTTTGTGGGCAAATGCCTGCTGCTTTTGATCAAAAGGCCTTTTAAGATGACGTTTTGTTGCTTTCCAAGGTTCTGTTGCAATCCTCTTAATATCATTTCTTACACTTTTATTGTGTTTCTTCTAAAGAGCTCAGGGCAGTGTACAGAGTCCTTCTGTACACTGGTATCCTCACAGTAACCCTGTGAGGTAGGTTGGCCTGTGAAAGAGAGAATGCCCCAAAGTTGCTCCTATTAGCTTCCTACAACCTCCACTGCTTTTTTTTACTCTACCCAGCGAAGGGTTTGGTTTAATTCCAAAGCCGAGATCCTTGACATGTTAGTTTATAAAGCGGCTTCCTTTGCCTGTTGTGGCTAAATTCCACCCCATCTCTGTCATGAATGCTTTAATGTCTGTCTGTGCAAATCTGACCTCCTGGTCAGTGCAGCCCAAAATGCTGCTCCGTCCTCACCTCTCCCTCAACAAGCACCTGCTTGGCAGGAGTGTAGGCTTGAAGTGACCACCTACCAGTGCCCTACTGGAGTTCTTTGCAAAGTGCCACCGCTGCTGTAATCACGCAAACACTTACAACCCACCGGCTCTGAGCAGCTAGAGCCCGTGGGTTGTAAGTGTTTGCAGGATCACAGCCACCACAGCAGCAGCGGAGACACTTTTACAGAGCTACAGTAGGGCAGTTCTGCCTCTCCTGCCATACCCGCCCCGCACATTGCTGCCACTTGCCCATCAGTAGCCCTTCTCTTTTTCTTGCAGTTTGATAATGGGTGGGGGTGGGGGGAATCGTATATTCTATGTACACAGAGGGACAGATTGCGCCAGAGGGCAGCAGTTGTGCACAACACCAACATTTTAAAAAGAAAGCAACTCTCCTGGCCACCAGTCCTCTGCTTTCCTGCAGTCTCCTATAGTAGTTTGCAGGAGTGTCATTCGTAGGTCGGCCATCGTTGATGAGCTGGTGAAGCAGAGCTGGTTGGAGGATGGCCTGTGCAGCCTGTGGTTCCCTTGGTCACAAACTGACTCGGTGCCTCCAGCAAGCCACCGCCTCCCGCTGCCACCTGCTCTTCCCCCCTACCTTTACTTAGTGTGATGATAAATCTGCTGTGAGTGGCCACAGTGTTGGATGCAGTGTTGGGTGGAGTGTTGGGTGGAGCTGGCTGTCCAGCTCTAGAGCAGTGTTCTTCAACCTGTGGGTTGCGACCAGTGGTGTTATTCAGGGGGTTCTCCCAGGTTCTATAGAACCGGTTGTTAAACGGCCGGGCCCTGCCCACTTGCTTACCTCAGCTGGCTTTGGGGTTTTTTTTGCTCCGGCTATGACGTCATAGAACCGGTTGTTAATTTATTTGAATACCACCACTGGTTGCGACCCCAAGGGGGTCACAAAGCCTCACTTGGGGGGGGGGTTTGCAGCAACCTTTTAAAACCCACCTGTTGCAGGAACAGAAATGGCTCATGTTTCACACTTATTTTACACGATTATCCACACCCACAATGGGGACGCAGGGTGGGTCCCATGAGGGGGGATTGATTGGCGGTGGGTCCTCGGTCTTGCACGTATTTATTGGGGTCTTGGCACGAAAAAGGTTGACGACCACTGCTTTAGACTTTGCTGACTGACCTGGAGCTCAGCTGCCTCCCAGGACTGTTGTGTCAGTCAAAATGGAATCATCCCAAGTGCTCTTGGGCCAGGTGGTGTTGTGATGATCCAGAGAAGAGGAAGATACCCTTGTGCTGCCAATAAGCTCCTCGGAGGACAAGTGGGATGCCAATATCATCTGCAGCAGCAAGACAGCAGATGAAGTGCAGTAGTTTTAAACACGCCTTATAAGTGCGTATAAGAATTAAATAAGTATGAGAATTCCTAGGAATGTACCATGTAAGTATTGAGACTATAGGGAGCTTGCTGGATCAGAACAAGCCCAGTTGTAGAACACAAAGGCCACAGCTCTCCCCTGTCCGCAACTGCTACTCAAAGGTAGACTGTCTCTGAGTGTGGAGGCTGGGCAAAGCCGTCATAAATAACTGCCAGTCACAGGAGATTAAAATGGATCCTTTCTGCAAGTGTTCAAAATAGCTCTTTTGAAAGAAAAATAGAGATAAAATTGCCAGTTTAGCTTCAAGGGCCTGCCTCTCAATTCCTCAAATTCTCCAGGAGCAATTGCCTCTCCCTTAGAAGCTTGAGTGTGCAGTTGTTATGATTCCTCATAGAATTGTAATGGGGGAATCAAATATCACAGCAACTTGTTAAAAGGCGTGAGGAGAACCCTGGTAAGTGGAGGCGGGGAAGAAAATTGGCAAACAAGAATTTTCAAAGGCGCTCCTTTACCTGTACAGATCCCCCCCCACACACACACACACATGTCGTTCTCTTGATCTTAAGGAGATCAAGATTAGAAATCTCCATACAAAGGTGTGTCTGAAAGATTTTATTGCAGCTTATCTCTCTCTTCCCAACCTCAGTAAGAAACGTAGGTATAATCCGGCGGGAATTTTTCCTGCACAAGCCTCATTTTTGCAGTGTTTCGGACCACGCTCCCTTTCTCATCAAGGGGAAGTTCCCCGTGAAGTTTGTCCCCAGCTTTCAAAACAGAGGGGGCGGTGAAGAATGCAGACCTTTAAAAAGGCATCTGCAAGGTTCTCATTTGAAAAGAGAAAGTGCAAGCTTTGACTCTGTTTTCATACAGTTACATAGAAGGCAGACTTCCAGCAAGTGGAGCACTGTTGGTTTATTTGGGTCAACAAGCAGCTCGCTTTTCCTTGCAAGTCTCTGACTGAACTCCTTGGTCGCCTTCCTATTCTGTGACAATGTTATGTCCAAGGATGTATTTTAACTGAATTACAGTCAAATCCTAACCTGCGGCAGCACAGTCAGGCCACGTGGCCTCTTATCCTATGCAGGTTAGGAGGCAGCTGGAGGTCATCTCGGGTAAGGGGATAAATTTTCCCTTGCCTCCAGTAAATCCATAGCAGGCCTTATGGGGCTTCTTGGATCTGTGCTAGCTATTAACTGCCTCAAGTCTGGGAAGCCTAGATAGGGATGCCCTGCCCGGGAGAGAGGATATGGCGGAGGAGGCCTCCACCAACCTTGCCTGATCCTCCTGTCCCCTCCCTCCCTCCCCTGCCCACAAACTCCCTCTTCTGGCCTCCAAACCACCCTCCTGCCACCCTCTCCCACCTCCTGTGCCACCTGGTGCGAAGTTACTGCATAGGCATGGGGCGTGGATCTGGTGCTAGCAGGCTGGCACACACCTTTGTGGCAATGCTGCCAGCTCCTAAGTAAGTGCAAGTGTGCATTATGGCACACTTGTGGCACTTGGAACCGGCTCAGGGAAGCCTGCCTGGCTCAACAGGCCATTAGGATTGTGCTGTTAATTGCATGTGCTTCTCCAGCATATCCCAGCCTTATCCTTTTCCTTCTCTCGTGTCAGTTTTCAATTGCGAGCCGTTCGAGGGCAGGGACCTGTCAACTTATTTTTTTATAGCCCTCTCTCTGCCCCCTCCCACCATCCTCCCTGCCCAGTAAATCCCTCAAGGTGGCTGAGCTCAGCCAGCAGGAGGGAGCCTTCCCTGGGCCCATCCTCAGCACATGGGGCCAGTGCTGCTGCTGCTGCTGCAGAAGTGCCTCATGGCACCGTCACAACAGGTCGGGGCAACAAGGGGAAAAGGCAGTCATTGGCTTGTGGGAAGGGTGGGAGGGAAGCCACCTTCCTTGCCTGACAGGATTACATTAAGATAGTACGTACAAAGAAAGCCCTAGATCAGTGCTTCTCAACTTGTGGGTCGGGACCCACTAGGTAGGTCACAAACCAATTTCAGGTGTGCCACATAGTGCCTAGGGCAGCCATAATTACAGTAAAAATATGAGAAGTTACTGGGACACTGGGCACGGGGAGGTTATTTGACTTGTGTCAAGTCATTAAAGATAAAGGTTTCCCCACGACCGGATGGTCTAGTCGCGACCGACTGTAGGGGGCGGTGCTCATCTCCGTTTCTAAGCCTGTAGAGCCGGCGTTTTGTCCGAGGACAAGCTTCCGTGGTCATGTGGCCGGCATGACTCTACGCCGTGGCGCACGGAACGCCGTTCCCTTCCCACCGAAGTGGTCCCTATTTATCTACTTGCATTTTTAGTGTTTTCGAACTGCTAGGTTGGCAGGAGCTGGGACAAGCAGCGGGAGCTCACTCCGTCACGCAGTCTTGAACTCCTAACCTTCTGGTCGGAAAGCCCAGTAGCAGCGGTTTAACCCGCTGCGCCACCACGTCCCATGTCAAGTCGTTACTGTGTGGCTATTTGATTTGTGTCAAGGTTGTAAATAAACTTTTTTTTTCTTCCTGATTCACTTTGCTATTGGAAAATGGCTGTGGAATAACCCAACTTATGGCTGAGTTCTCAGGAAAACAGAACACTCTGGCATCACAAGGAAAGCAGTTCCACCTATGACATCATTTGTGGCAGGTCCCATACAGATAGTCATTTTAAGAAGTGGGTCCTGGTGCTAAAACGTTTGAGAATCACTGCCCTATATAAATGTTGGGTATTAAGTGTTGGTGTGTCGCTGCCTGCTTCTCCTTCTGCAGAAGCAACAAGAGGCAGCATTCTTAAGAGACTTCAATCAAAAGAGGTGTTCGATTGTTTTAGGCCCCTACAAGTAGGGGAATATGATAAAATTGCCCAACTGTAAGAATCACCTGCATTGCCCAAAGAGGAAAGATGGTCACTTTTAGATGTTTCTTGGAAGGTGTGGAGGGGAAATACCTATTCCTCATTGGAAACAAATGTTTAAGAAAACAGTAAAGCTCTGGAGCATCTGCAGTAGACTGTGAACTTGCTTTGGAAAATGGGCAAGGAAAAGCTCTGTCTCGCAAAGCACTGCATTTCAAAAGTATCATAAGAAGAGCCCTGCTGGAGCAGTCCACAGGCCCATCTAGTCCAGCTTCCTGTATCTCACAGTGGGCCACCAGATGCCTCAGAGGGCACACCAGACAATATACTTGCATCTCATTGCCACTCCCCTGCACCTGGAGTTCTGAGGTCATCTGCTTCTGAAACCAGGAGGTTGCACAATACCCATCATGGCTTGTCACCTGTGATGAACTTCTCTTCTAGAAATCTGTCCAATCCCCTTTTAAAAGCATCCAGGCCATCACAATATCCTGTGACAAAGAGTTCCACAGATTAATTACCCAGCTGGGTAAAGAAATATTTTCTTTAGTCTGTTGTAAGTCTCCTGACTCTCAATTTAGGTGATGTCCCCAGCTTTGTGAAATAAGGGAAAACTATCCACTCTATCCATCTCCTGCATAATTTTGCCGCCTTCTCCGCTGCCGCACACTGGGTTGACAGCTTCATCGAGTTGTCCACCAGCACCCCTAGATCTCTCTCTGTCACAGACAACACAGAACCCATGATCAGCCTATACGTGAGGTTTATGTGAAGTTGCTACAATGGAAGAGAACAGTTCTCTGTGACCGTGAACTCAACAAGCGCCATGGCAGCAGCCGGCTGTTTGCTCAGTTGGAATTAAGGTGGGAAGGAGGTTGCTTGGGTGGCTTTCAGCAGGTGGAGAGTCAAGGGGAGGCTCTTTCCTAGAAGCTCCCTGCCTCTTTCTTTGTGTACTTGCCAGCAAGTTTGGGGCTCTATTGGGTGTGCCCCCAAATTCCCACGTGTGCAACTCTCTCACCTGTGCATCCAAAGCCGCCTTCTTGGCAAGGAGTCTGAAGTGTTTCTTCTAGTCTACTCTGGCATGTTCATGGTTGGATGCGATATCCTTGACCTCCTCCAATATTTCTCTTGTGTAGTTATTGTTATTATTCCACCTCTCTCCTCCTAAGAGGACCCCAGGCGACTTACAACTAGTTAAAACACTAAAAGCAATTACAAAATTAAAATACAATACAATAATACAAGAGCAGCCACATATAGGTTTTTATAACCCTATAAAAAGTACCTGACTAAAAAAGGCTGGAGCTGAGAAGGCTTGTGTAAAAAGAAAAGTTTTCAGGCCCTGCTGGAAGGTCTCTAGGGAGGGAGGAGTTCTTAAATCAAGAGGGTTGGTGCCACTACCGATAAGGCCCTGTTTCTTGCCTCCGCCCCACGCACCTTCCTAGGCTGCACCACTTGTAAGAGGGGCCTCTCTAATGACTTGAGGATATGGACTGGATTATATAGGAGGTCTCTAAGATAGCCTGGCCTCAAGGCCATATACAGCTCATGTAATAGGAACGTTCTTAGATAAGTTTATGTCCTAGCAATTGCCTCCTGCCTAGAAACAAGCTCCTCTACTTATAAGCCACTTGTCCAGATGACAGAACTTTTCTAAAGCCATTAGATTACCAGTTTTGAATCTGGCACCAAAATGTTGAACAAATAAAATCTAAAAGACATAATTTAGGGTCCTTCCAAGATGTAACATCTGTGAATTTGCAAGAAGAGAGGAGCCAAAGGGGTTTCTGTGACATTAATGCTGCTTCTCAGGGAATTTCTGCACATTCCTAGATTGGCATTGAAATTTGACATAAAGTGAAATTTGAAAAAGCAAACCAAGTCGGATTCTTCCCAAGATGAAACACCTGAGAATTTCCAAGGGAAGACAAACAAGTTTCTACAAGAACAAGTGACATTTCCCAAGCGGTTTCTTTTGCTCATCTCTATCAGCGGAAAAGTTTGCCAGGGGCACCATCCGAAGAACGTTTGTGCTCTCGTCAGTTCTGAGATCACACTGAGCAAATGTGGAGTTGACTATCGGAGAAAGAAGCGAACCCTGAAAATCTGTTTCATTTTTTCAAAAATAAGTTTCTTGTTCCTCAGATAAACTTTGAAATGTCAAACTTTCAGCAGCTTGTATGGGGTGGGAGGTGTTATTATGGGACTGCTTGCCATTCTCTCATGGCCAGTAGCCTGAGCACATTAAGACTATTTGCATTTTTTTTAGGCCAGCATATCACTTTAAGAAGTGGATCTTGTTGCCAGCACTCTCTGAGGTTCTCTCTCTTGTGGCAGAACGGTCTACGGGAAGGTACACCTGATTATTGTTGGGTTCCTGGGTATTTTGAGGCACCAGAGTAAGAACCGTTTTTCCTGCCAATGGGACTCTGAATGTGCAAGTCTGCATGAGATCCGATCTGGACATCATGCTTACCACATATTTACAGAGTATGTGGTCAAATAGGTAGATCCTTGCCATGTATGGTTTCTTCCTTAATGAGCTTTGATGAGCTGCTGCTCTGAATAGTGCCATTCCATGAATTGGTTTTTCTTCCTTTTGGTAGGTATATTCCATAATGTGTACGAACTTCTGTGCTGCCTGTTAAAACGGTGCCATTGTACACACTGATAAGGCAGTTGAAGGGCACCAATACTTCAAGGGATGGTAATAAATTCTTGCACCTAGATAGTCTCCATGAGTTCAGTCACTATCCTTCATGCACATGAACTCCATCCAAACTATATGAAGGCCATGCAACCATCATAATAATACATGCATTACATAAATGCGTTCAAATTAATCACGGAGGTATCTTCTTGCTTCTTTTAAGTTTAGTGACTGTGTATATAATTCTTAGGAGAATATGTAACACGCTAGGGTACTATGAGTATGATTTTTGGGTACTATGAGTAGCGATGGTGCTGAGGCTGGCTGCATTGCCGGCCGCACTGAGCATCATTTGTCTCCAGGCTGGGACTCAGGGTTGTCGTTTCTGCTGCCTTTGCGGTTACAGCCATAAATTCCTTCCTCCTGGCCGTCCTGCTTTGATCATTCTAGTTCAGCGAAATGAAAATCCCCTTGTGTTACCTCCGGCTCCCTGTTGTTGATGGCTTCAGGTGGTGAAATATGTTCTGGCCTTTGGAAGGAGCCACCTGCTTCTGGGAATCCAAGGGGGAGAAGGGTTCCCGGAACAGCCACCTCCTTTCCGTCTGCGGGGTTTTGGGGCTTCAGGACAACACACTGGCCAGTAGTGTGCAGGAGAAGAAAGGCACTTTTAGCTGACCCAGGAACCTGGGTTTGGGCTGAACCGACAGAGAAAACAGTCTTCTTGGGCCTTCTGGCTATTCAGGGATTCTGGATCAGCTTGAGGGATCCTCCAAGTCTCCAGCCCAGTCAATATTTCAGTTTAAAGCCCCTCAGGCTAGGAACTTGTCTTCTCACTCTGGTGCGCCAGGTCTGTCAATGAACTGTAATAAATCAGGAAATGAAACAAAGCCTCAATATAAGGGACTGTCATCTGACTTGGGACTCTGGTGCCTTGAGGGCTTCATGCCCAGCTGGCTGGCTGAGGGCACAATCCTAACCTGGAGTTAGGCCGGCATAGTTAGGCCAGCCAAGTTTGATCAGCACAGGGGACACCGTAAAGTATGCTTGGACCACTCTCAGAGCCAGAGAGGCCAGCCCACAGACATGCGCCATCCTCCCTGGGAGTCAGTCCAAACGTGCTTTACTGTGGCCCTGGTGCCAGCCAAAGTTGGCTGGCCTAACTGTGCCGGCCTAAGCCAGTGCCGTCTTGATGGACCAGGTTTGAGGATGTTTTCGGGGAACCTTCAGCATTGTCAAAGGGAACCGCAGGCTCCCCAGCAGGTTATTCTATGGTGGAGTTGTCTGGGTCACCTAATGCAGATGAGTATTGACAATACGTTTCCCCCCCCCCTTTTGGTGTAGTTTGTCACTGGGCTCTCATCTGTAGGGCCACTGTGGGATTGGGGCCCAGTGGCTGACCCAGATTCATCAACCCAGAGGAGGCAGCCTTGTGTCATCGCTGTCCTCTGCTGCCCTGCTAGGACCGCTTCCTGCGGAGAACTTGAACCGGCTGAGCGAAAATACCTGGAACTCGCAGCAGACACTGGCGCCTGCTGTCCTCTGGCACCGCCTTCTGTGAGAAACCTGCTCTTGTGCCACTCGGAAGTGGGAAGGCCGGGCTGGTTGCTGGCAGTGGGCTGGTGCACTGAGGCCCTCCCTGCTCAGGCAGCCCCCGAGGCTTCTGTGAGGGTGGGGAGGGCGGGCGGAAACGGCCCTCCAGTTGGTTCACTGCTGGAAGCCAAGGCCAGTCCTGCTGATGAGGGCCTTTTCTTCTGCAAGCGAATCGTAAAATATGACTCAAATTTTCATTACGGGCTCTATTGATTATCTTTGGGGACAGATGAATTATGGGCCACATTAAATTAAAAAAAGAAAAGGAAATATTTGAATGAGTTTGGGAGGTCGATGCCAGAACGGCTGACGCGCCCGCCTTTCCAGCTCTTGCAGCCTCTGGGGCCTTGAGCCCTGGGCCAGCTTTCTGCAGTGTCTGGTTGCCCAGGGCTGCCTGCGTCCAGCTGGCTTCATCTTTGAGCGAACGGGGCTGGGAGTCCTGCCTGAAGCTGGGCACCTTGTCAGCCGCTAATCCAGCCTTTCCAATTAGTCCTCGTTGGTGTGCCTATCGGCAGATGGTTACTGAAAAGCTGGAGGGGGGAGTGATCACCTGGTTGTCATGCTTCCTGCCTGGTTGCCCAGAGGCTAGCCTTGTTGACCACAGGAGAGTGGGTACTTCTGAGGCTGCAGTTCGAATGTCTCCTTTGGGTTCCAGCCAGCTTGATGGAGGAGATCCTCATGGCTCCCTTGCTGTGGTGCTGTGCAGAAAGGGTGGTTTGTGTGGATGCAGGTGGGACTCTTGGCAGACAGGTAGCACCTCATCCCATTGGTCTTCAGAGCTGCGTGGCTGTGGAGTACCCCTCAGGAGTTCGAGCAGGGAAGGACCATCATTGCCCTCCCCTGGAGAGGAAGTCTGTGTCACCCTTCCTATTGAGGAGAACCAGGAGCTGGCCTGAGTGGGTAGAGCAGGCAGGTGCTGCCTTCTGTAGCCCTGGTGGCTCACCACGGGGAAGCAGCTGAGCGCAGAGTCAGGCCGTTCCCTGCCAACTCCTGCCGCCCTGACCCAGGGTCCGAAGGTTGGTTAGGAGGTCAGTCGAGCCACAGCAGCTTCCTCAGCCCTGCTGTTGGTATCTGCCAACTGAATCTGAGCTAGTGGCAAGCCAGGGAGCAGCAGGTGCCTCGATGGCACCTGTAAGGCTCAAGTCAGCTGATCAGCGCACAGCCGGTTTTGAAATGCAGCGAGAGTTGTGCCTGAGCCGTCAGTCTGTGAGGGCCCATTCAGATATGCAAGTCCTTGCTTGATTCCACAGTGAAGGGCATGGCTTGTGCAAATGGGTCTTTGGTTTTTGTGTGTGTGAAGATAAACATCACTGGAAGTCCATGCGTGACTCACACCCACACTCGCTGCCCCTTCCTCTCCTCTCTAAGAAAGCGTTGCTTTTGTATTGCTTCAAAAATTAGCCGCACAGGCCTGCACACCCTGGAGAAGGTCTGAGGAGCCCAGTGAGCAGCACGCAGGCAGGCAGGCAGGCAGGCAGGCAGGCAGGCAGGCCGGCTCTCTGCCCTCCACCAGTGTTGTTTTGAGCTGCACAAGGAGGCAGCTGCCGCCTCTCAGGAATGGGGCTGCTGTTTTTTGTAGGGTGGTGGGGAATGCCCCCCCGGACCCTCCTTTGGCATCCTGAGGTGTCCATCCAGCAGCCACTTTTTCTGCCTCCGTCCCACAAATGCGCACACGGGGCAGGACCCAAGGAAGCCGCCTTCCTCCAATATGCGGGTGTGCATTTGAGCCCCCTGGTTTAGGTAGCCCCCTGCCCTTCCTCCTTTGCTTTTGACTCGCATGACACGGCCAGCTGCTTTTCAAACTAGTCGTCCCAGCCAACGGTTTTGCATAGATCCCAAGGCCGTTTCATGCCCTGCCTGTCAACCTGGCCGCGCTGAGGTCTCTTGCAGAAAGTGCAGTCCAGAAGGCAGGGGGAGGTGCCTTCGCTGTGGCTGACCGGGGAGCGTCCGCTGCATTGGGAGTTTGCAGCCACACTGCCCCATTTGCCAGGGCAAATGCTGGTGGGCCGTCATCATGCTTTATCTGCCATTTAAAATGGGAGGGGGCTGCAGCTGAACCTCTCCTTCATGCACAAGCAAAGGATTCAGACTCCTGGGCTTGGAGTCGGTAGCAACATCTCTGTGTGTTGTGTGCCAGAGGAACATGTTCATATTCATAGGACTGGTGTTGACCTCTAAGGTCCCAAATGATCTGGGAGCAGGTTGCCTTCTGCCTGAGCTGAAGATGGAGGCCTTCTCTCTGGCCCACTGCTAACCAGAATCCGAGGGTAGGGCCTTCTCAGTTGTGGCTCCCCAGTAGTAGAATTCCTTTCCCGGGGAGATTAGACTGGCCCGCTCTCTTGCTATTTACAAAACTGGTTAAAATGTGCATGTTTGAGAAGTGTTTTGATACACCTGGGAGCTGATGTTATGCTTTGGCTGTTTTCACTTCTCAGTGTGTGTGTTTACTGTTTCATTCTTTTTGTCATCTACTTGGTTGTTTCTGAATAAGAAGCAGAACACCTATCAATTGCGTTTGCTATAACATGCCCTGCATGCTCACAGTGAGTGAGCAGTGCAGAATGAATACCTTTTTCTGGGTTTGAGGTATGTATGACCTTTGAATTCATGCCCTCTGTTTCAGCTTCCTTGCTGGCCTCTCTCCGCCTTTTAAAAATAATTGTATAAGTAGAGTCTTCTGCAGACCTTAAGTTTTCCACCTGGGCTAACTCCAAAGTCTGGTGGTTTCCATGGCTGCCTTTCGGCTCCCTTGGGTGACACACCCTCTTTTGTGTATACCCGTTTCCTGGAGTAGAGTGGGGTGGATTCTCTTTGTTTTCAGCAAATGGCTTAATAAACTTCTCTAAATATAGAAAAAGGTATTTGGGAGAATGGAAAAAAAAGTCTGGCTCTGATAGCACAGAGGGTAGGAAAAGACCCATTCTGATGGGATTCTGGTGTGTGTGTGTGTGTGTGTGTGTGTGTAGTTTGCCTTGTATGAATTGAAGCAACTACTTTTCTCCCTTCTCCCCCATCGTCCTCTGCTTGCGAAATTGTGTGGGTCAAGACTTGCATCTGTTGCAGGTGTGACCTGAAGGAGATGAGGCAGATAATTTGCTGCCTGTCCCCTACCCACCCAAACCCCCACTCACCCAGCTGCTGTCCCCCAGGGAAGATAAGCTGTGGCAGACTGATAATAACCAAGAATAATCCTGTGCTTGTATGTAGGAGCACCGCGGTTGAGCTTGCCATTCTCACACATTCAGAGTGCAATCCTAAATTGCGCTGGAATGAATGGCAAGGTCGGCAGGCCTCCCTGGGGCAAGGCCACGTTTGCACTATTTCTTGAATTTCTCCAAGCACCATTGGGGTGGGTGGTGCGGGTGGGGTGGCGACAGAGAGAACAGAACTACATAGTTTGCTCCTGCTCTCTCTGTATTTGTGGCACACTACAAATTCAATTTTTTAAGAGCCAAGTTTCTAGTGCTTATGGTGATGAAAATAGCAGTTCGCTGAGACCACTTGGGCCAATCCCAGCTCCTTTTCCTTTTTCATGAGGAGAGAAAGAGAACATATTTCTTTTAAATCATGTATGCACACTTGCTTAATTTGAATGATTTATGCAGGGCACAGAATGTGCACCACTCTGGTTCTTATGTGGCTTATGGGGGGAGAATTCTTGCCTTAGGACAGAGGGTGGGACTAGATGGGGCAGACAGAAGCACGATAAAAATCTAGCACTCACCTCTCTGGGTAATTTGTTGTAGGTTGGCAAGGGTTTCTGTCTCCCAGTAGTTTAACAATAGCAGTAAGTCAAGGTCTGTGCCATGGCTAACCTTGTGCTAATTGCTTATTATCTTGCAGCCTCACTGTTCCTCATCTGTAAAATGGGTGTATTCATTAGCTGTCTTTAACCAGGTCTTTGTGCAGGTCTGCTGGCCAGGTTTGGGTGCAAACATGTGTGTGAGAATCTGCAACAACTTAGAAGGTTTGTACTTGTATATAGAGCAATTCCACAGTGTGTCCCGTGGCATGCGAGCTCCACTCCCTGAGCCACATTTTGACAAGGTCTTGAAGTCACATTTTGACAAGGCACAAGACATAAATCCCTATAATAAATATATTTTTACATCTGACTTTACCTCCTGAATCCACTATTTTACACTTGGGTCTGGCTTGTGAGCTCATCAACCCTACAAGCTTGGGTCAATGATCTTCAGATTTCCCCCTTCAGTGACTTCTGGGCACTTGGAGTTTTGCAGAGGGGAAGATATATTCAGACACACAGACATATGTTGCAAACCTCTCTTAGGGAGTGGAGTTGGCATAGATGCCAGTTGATTTAAATATTTACCAATACTTTTTCTTGCCGTCTCTCATTCTCTGTGCTTGGCTTCCCCCCCTTTAATTGTGTGTATATTTGCTCTGCCTGTATCCCATAAAATACCTGCTGTTTTGGGCGTACCCCATTTTGCAGGGTACATGAGATCATGCTGTAAAAATGCAGTGAAAAACACTTTCGTGCCACAACACATCAAATGGGATTTTGTAGTAAGATGAAGATATGTATTTTTCTCACCCCATCTGCTGAGCACAACGTTTATGTGTGTTTTTTTTAAAAATGATTAAATATTTAACTTGGTGGAGGGGGAGGAATCCCTCCGGAGGAATAGCTGTTGTCATTTCTCTGCAATGAAGCCAGACAGCCTTTTGAAGAAGTCCTGGGAAGTCCGTGGTACATCCAAGTAGCCCACTTGGTCACTCTGAGGCAGCACGTCCTCACTGCACGTGACTGAGTAAAGGGTTCCTGAGGCTACTGCAGAAGGTCTGATCACACGAGACCTGCTGGATTCGTCGCACCCAGGATCTCACTTCCCCCTTGCTGGTGGGGTCAGGGTCAGTAGGGCAGCTGCTGGGCAGAGTAGACAATACCAGGTTAAGTGGACCAGTGTGAGGCAACCTCAGGTGTGTGTGCACAGTAATACTGGGCTCAGTGGGCCACTGGGCTGACTGGGCTGAGGCAGACCACATAGTCTCACGTGGTTGTGTCGTTGTCCAGCAGTGGTGGCTGGCAGGGCTGGCTCTAGCAGCGGCGGGGCCCAATGTGAGGCATTCCTGTGGGGCCCCCAACCCTCCCTGCGGGGCTCCCCATTCACCAAGAAGAGCGCTGTTTGTGCCACGTGCAAAGCATGGCATGTGGAAGTAGTTGGTGGTGATATAATAACATCACCACCAACTGCTTCCAGGTGGCCCATCTTGTGCTGTTCAGAGGCAGAGGCAGGTGGAGAGACCAAGGTAAGGCTGCTCTGCTCGCCCCACTGACTGACAGCCCATAGAGATCGTAGTTGCAGCCACAGGCAATATTCTTACCTTGCTAGTGCGGGGGCCCCCTGAAGCGCGGGGCCCGATGTGATGACATTGGTCACATTGGCTTAAAGCCGGCCCTGGTGCCTGGAGCCTTGGAGCATCTCTTGGGAGGAAGGTAGGCCAGCTGCAGTGGGGGTGATTTGGGAGCACTGTGGTCTTTGGCATCCCCAGAAAAGTCTGCTGGAAGTGTTCTGCACAGTTACGCAACAGCTCTGGCTTTGCCACCCTCCGCTTTGATCACTTATTACCTTTCCATCTCTCCTCTCTGTTGCTGTAATCGTTACAAAATCACTCAGCTCCAGGGCCCTTATTGCGTCGTACCCAGCCTTGGAAAAATGGGTCACGATGCTGGGTTTGAGAAGGAGGGCAAGATAGTCATCTCCTTGCAGCTTGATATTTATTAGAAGATAGGGATGGGATTGCCAGCTTGCCATGGCAGGAAGGTTCTGCTTTTGGGGGTTCAAGGAAGGGTGATAGAGCTGGGAAACGGACCTGATTGGCACTGCAGTCGTGGGCTCCTCTCCTAGCCTGGCTGGCTCTAAAAAGAAAAATTGATGGCATGCCAGCAATCTGTCTTTGCGCATGTGGTCTTCTCTCCGATAAGAGCTGGTGATGACAGAAGCAGATAGGATAGGAAATGGTTTTAACTGCTTCCCTGGAGCATCCAGCTCTCTCCCAAGGGAACCGGAGAGGCACACACCAGCCAGGTAGGGGGGGTCTCAGGCTGTGCCGGCCCCTCTGTCAAAGCTGCTTCTTCAGGGCTTGAGTTTAGTTTGAGCTAACCAGAGGTACGGCTGTGTAGCCTGGTTTCTGCACTAGCTTTCTGTGTCAAGCTTTCAATTTGGTGAACCTTCATACTTGACTCGGCATGAGGCTGCTTCCTGCCGAGTCTGACCCATTTGATTGATTTGGTTTATTACGGTCATGGACCAGTACAAACCCATTTAGTTCAGTGCTGTCCACATTGGCTGGCAGCAGCTCACCTTCAGTCAGGGGCTCTTCGTAATCTTCTGGGAACCTTCTGCATGCGAAGCAGGAGCTGTGGCCCATCCTTGTAGGAAGGGAGTATGAGCCTTGGCCATATGGCCACCATTGCCACCCTATGCCACCGGGATTAAAGGAGGGAATCAGAACTGAAGGCTATCCCTTGTAGGCTGGATTGAACCAGCTCTTCCCATTTTATAGGTAGAGCACGGTCTTTCTGCACAAGAAAGGTGGCCCTTGGCTGTTTCGTCATGGCCTTCTAATGGGTAGGACAGCTTTTTATTTGGCATGGGCAAGGAAGGCACTCCCAGACACACAGGCTGGACAGCCACTTCCGTCAATAGAAATGTGGAGTTGGGTGGACTAAGGGCCAAATCAGCTGGGGGGAGGGGGATGACTGTAATCTGGTATACTTGACGTTCATTGCTTTGCTCTTTAGATTTCATCCACATACTTTCCTCTTTCATTCATTTTCATCCAAATTTCCATTACGTTCCTTGATGTTCTTATTTGTATTTTTATTTTATATATATTTACGTTTCACATGCATTCACATGTAGTTAGTTATTTACACTTTTCGCTGGCCAAAATAAATTTGCAAGCTAAATAAGGCTATACTCTTTTAAAATTTCAAAGTACAAAACACAATCACCTTTCCTCTTATGGAAGGTGCTGCAAACTGTTGGATCATTTTGGTTACTATTATCTGCAAGTTATCCCGTGGGGTGGGGGAAATAGCACCACTCTCTCCTGTCAATTGAGGGGCTGATCTCGCTTGTCTGGGAGTCGTACTTCCTGTTTTGGAGTGCACACCCAAGTGTGTGTGTTGAGAAGTGTCCTTTCCCTTTCTCAAGCATGCGAGCCCAGAGCAGGCTCCTACCATTGCTTAGTGATCCAAGTGATTCAAGCAGGGGAGTCAGGGGGCCTGGGGGAACAATGCCTGGTTCACTGGGGGTGGGTGAGATGGTAAATAAGCAACATAAATAGCCAGATGCAGGGGAGTGGCAGCGAGGTGCAAGCGTTTTGTTGTCCTGTGTGTTCCCTGAGGCATCTGGTGGGCCACTGTGAGACACAGGAAGCTGGACTAGGTGAGCCTTTGGCCTGATTCAGCAGGGCTGTTCCTATGTTCCTACTAGCCAGTTGGACCTGGGAGAAAAATAGTGCTTTTCACCAAATATGGTGATCCACTGGTAACCTCAGGGACTCATTCCAGGAGGCCTAAAGCATTTCACCCCAGGCTTGCAAGCAAGTCCACAAAAAGGGTTGTTGTTGTTTAATTGGTTTGTTGATGCATTCTTCTGTTCATTGTGTGGGGCTCAATGGCAGGCTGAACAGGGAACTCTCTTCCAAATAGTACAATCTTGGTCACCTGTAGGTGATTCTAACTCACCACAGATGAGTTGCCTCTTTGACGGTTCCGAAGCTTTTCCTCCCCCTCTGTTGAAGCTGCTTCTCCAGGTTTTAGGCATAGCTAAAAAGCTGCCAGCCCTGGGCAACCAAGTAAGCACAGTTTACAAGCCCAGAGTCACCCCCGTTCTGGACCGGGATTAGCCATATTCTTCCATGTTTCCAGCATTGCTTGAAGATGGCGGCCTTGAGCAAGTGGGGGTGAGAACGGAGGTGTGGGGCCAATTTCACCGGCTGCAGCAATGGTACTTTGGAAGTATTGTGGCATCGTTTGTTCCCAGCATTGTTGTGTTTTATCACTTTATCTGTAAGGCGTTTCCATGTTTCGATACTGAAACCAAACTCAACTATCCTGCCAGTATTTACACCTTCAAAGTATGCTGCTCTGCGAACAGTTTGGGGATAGTTGCTTAACCTTCTTTGGTTTTCAATGCACTCAGCAGCATTTTGACCTTTTCATGATGGCGAAGAGGGTTTGGGAATGCTGTGATCCTGCAGAGTGTCGTGATTCGCTGTGTCCATCACTCAAAAGCGCATGTAGAAGATAATGCAGTTTGCGTTGTGAGTTGCATAATAGAATACAGTGGTTCTCAAACTTTTTAGTACCAGGCCCCACTTTTTAAAATGAAATTCTATCGGAACTCACCTAGCTTCACAAGAATTTTTAAATATGTGATCTAAAAAGAAATATTTTTATTTTTTTTTTTACAAGTAATATTGTATTATTTATTTGACAAAAACCCCACTCTATTCATTTCTTGTAATGGGCAGCCCTAACGAATAGCCTCAAGGCTTGAGGAGGTTAGTTATATAACCCAGCCTTTACCTGCCCCCACTACCTGTCATTGACAAACTGGGGAAAAAATACCCCAGGATACAAAAGACCTTCAAATGTTTATCTCCCTATAATTACACCCGCTTGCAAACTGCGCAGCTCATCCATTTGCAGGGCAATTAGCAGCTATCTTGCAAACTGCAGGAGCTCAGCTCTTTGCAGGGCAGTTAACAACTATCTGATTTTTGAATAGTAGCAGGGCTTGAGGCAATATTACCTTTCCATCACCCCTGTTTTCACTGGAGGCTCTATGGAAATTGGGTCACGGCCCACCAATGGGTCCCAACCCACAGTTTGAGAAGTGCTGGTTTAATGTATTGTGTGGCACCTGGATTGCTAGTGTAGCATTGTGATTCAGAAACCAAGGTCTGAATCAGGACGTTTTCCTGGCTTGGATCTCCTTTCTGCTGTGAACTCACAAGCCACCACCACCACCACCCCAGCCTTGGTCTTCCCCTTTTGCAGTAAGAGGATAATGCTGTTGTCTCACCTTGACAGGGTGGCTGTGAAAGTTCCCAGAAGATTATGTGTGTAAAGGGCTTTGAACCATTGAAAGAGCCTTGTGATTTATAAACACGGTTTTTATTACAACAAACTTTGGTTAAGTCCTTTTTTGCTCAGGGCATAATAAGCTTGCAATATTTGTTGCCAAATGTAGTACTTATTAAAATAGATTAAAAATAGGTCATACCAACGACCCGGTTCAGACCAAATCAACAAACCATGGTTAGCTGGATGGTGATCCCAGGTCAGAGGACCGCTGCACCCATCTGCTTTCTTCCGGCTCCCCTTCCGTCCTCGGCTCATGGGCAGAGTTACGATGGCGGAATCTTCCTTAGTTACGCCTCTGCTCCCTGTGTCAGCTGAAGCCAGCAACTATGGTTAAAAATCAGGGCCTGAAACCAGCGCTTGGTCTTGGTTCCAATCCTGACTTAATCCACAGTTGAACCACAGCTCCTGGCCTCAGGTCACATGCAGAAGTGCAGTGTTGCATAGTAGGCTTGCGTGTGAGATGAGGAGGAAAGGGGAGGATGGAGTGTGCAGGCTTGCTGCTCATCTCTTGTTCCTGTTGAGTCAGTCAATAGAAATTATTCCGGAAGTGGCTGAGGGTAGTGGTGGGGGTGGTGGATTGCCTCCCTGAGGTTTTTCCCCCCTCCCTCCTCATAGGGGGGCAGATGGTATTTCTGTGGCGACTGTAGGAGGGAAAGACACCATACCGGCGTAAAAGGTGTCAACCAAAGGAGATGGCAATGAGGCTTCTAGGCCTTGCTGGTTGCCTTCCTTCTCACTGTACACAGAAGCAAGAGAATTGGTCTCTGCCCCAAGGGGCTTACAGTCTAGATATTGACACAAGGGAGGGAAGGGAATGCAGGTGGGGGAGCAAATGTGTATACGGTATTTCAGTTATTCATGCTTAAGCTTATAGTAGGCAGAGTGGAAAAGGTGAGTTTTAAGATGGGATTTGAAGGGACTAGGAAGTAACATGGCAGGAGTTCTAGGAGGGAGGGCCAAGCATCCCACAAACCATGTTCTGAAAACTTTTCCTGTACCAAAATAAGTGGGCCTGTTGGTCATTTCCCCCGCCCTGCGCTAGATCATCAAGTTGATAACCTAATAGCATAAAAATGAGCACGACCCTTCATGTGTGCACCCTTCTGAAATGACGATTGAGGCAGCAGCAAAGAAGATTCTATAGCGCTTGAGTGCCATTGTCCTCATTTGACGTCTGTTTAGGCTCTGGTTGTGCGAGTTACGAGTCGTCTTGCTGATCTCCCTTCTGAATATTACCAAGGTGATTTCATGCCAACCTAACAAATAACTGAACAACAGTGCGGGCTCAGCTCAACCAACAGGATCAGCCCGGAACCTTCCCCCCTTTATTTCTCCCAATCTGCTTTGGGCTGGTCTCTGTTTGTCTTCCTATAATAGTCTTTACTGGGCGAGGCAGTTCCTCCCAGGACAGTGCAGGGGGTACAGTAAATCCTACTCCTTGTCTGTCAGAAGTAGCTCAGAGTGTAAGCTGGCTCTTACAGTTCCGTTTTTGCAACTTTTTTGGCCTTCATGTAATGGTGATAGCTAATCAAGACAAACAGTCAGCCAAAAAAGCCAAGGAGGCAGTGAGCTGGCGTGTTGTGCCAGCGAAGAGGCTGAGCTGCAGATCAGGATTTCCCTGGTTCATGCCTCACCTCTGTCACAAAGTCGCCAGATCGCCTGAAGCCAGGCCTGAGCCTTCCCTCTTGGCCTCAGTCTTCTTCCCCTGTAATATGGGGATAATTCCCCTTGACAGGATTAAAGACAACGTCAAGACAATACAAAAGAAGCACTCGGAGAACTCAAGAGCACTATACCAAAGCCTATCTATTATTATTTCCGGATTGATTAATTTGGAAAGAAGCGTGCGATTTTGTGTCCGAGCAGTTCTTGAAGTAGGAGCCCATTTGACTCCCTGACTTCCATGTCAATCTGTCACGTAGGTTGTGGCCAAACAGTCTCATCCGATGACATGACATTTCCAGAGAATGCCAAGACAAAATCCCAAAGGAAACCAACTTCCCTAAAGTTACATGTTCGGCTAATGTTTGGAGCTTGGCACCAGCCCACAAACACCAGGAAATTCAGCATTTAACTACTGCCTTGCTGTCAGCAGGCACCTGGGGCAGCTGAAGTGTGGGCAATGGGCGGCTGGAATGGCTCCCTTGGGAAGGGGCAGGACTGAGAAACCCCAGGGGGACGTTTTGGTTTGTTTGCAGGCATGTATGTGCCCCCATGCTCTGCACTGCGCACTCGTGTTTTTCTCGGGTGAACATATATGGTTGTGGCAGGTGCAGCCTCAAGAAGGGGCATCTCTTCTTCTGACGCTGTGCAGATACACTCCTTCCACTGGGAAAGGAGCTGGCCAGTGCAGCTGAAACTGGACTGAAGTGGCTTCAGAGCCAATTATGTTGCTTGTCGGTTGGCTTGGACGGTTGTCCCTTGCGCTGTGCTACTCCGGATTGTCCCGCCCCGAGGATCTTGAGTTCCACACGGGTGGAAAGGAGAGAACGTGTTGGTGTCTTTTTTTTCTTCTTTATGGTTTTTTTTCCGTGTGTGTGAAGGATACGTGCGTTAAGGCAGAAAATATTTACAGGTCTTATAGCTGAAGTGCAAACAGGAAAAGCCCTTTTCTTAAAAAAAAAAATTAGTGAGTGTTGTGGGTATTCAAAACAGGGATTGCCATGGAAACACCACAATATTTGCTTAAATTGACACAAAGGAGGCTGCCGGTTGCAGGGTTCAGGCTTCCACTGGGCTGCGTTTCCTTTGGCCCAGGCACCTATCGCAAATGAATCTTGACAGCCCCACTTAGGTTTTTGGAAAGGGGAAAAAAGAGTTTTACAGCGATGAGATCAGGAAACGCGGCTGTTCCCTGCAACGTTGTCTGTCGCTCTGTAGACTTGAGGCTTGCTCCGAAGTGTGGCTTCTGCCACGGAGTCGGAGGGTCCTGGCTTTAAGAAGCTGGGGGTTGGCTCTGGAGCGATAAAGCAAGTTTGTTGCTGAACTCAAGATAGCTTGCGCTTACCCCCACTTAGGCGGGGTGGGAGACTGTCCCAATGAGTCCACAGGCGGCTTCTAGCTTAGTGATGGCTGTTCCTTTGCATGCCCATGCATCTCTTGTAGGGGACAGACCTGCACTCAGCATGGTGGCTGTGCTGCCAGTCAGAGTGGGCGATGCTCAGGTGGAGGGACTTGGAAGCTGATAAGGCGGTTTCATGGGATGTAGGCATGTTGCCAGTGATGGATGGACGGGGGGGGGAACACCGGGTGCTGCAGCAGCGTGGCAAAGAGACTGCGCTCAAAGTTGGGTCTTCCCCAGGTAGAATCCCCCTCTGCCGCGAGCCCACCGCCTCCCTTCAGCATCAGTCTTGCCAGCTGCAATGTGGGTTACCTGTCTTATCATACTTATAAGGCTTTGCTTCAAGATAATACATGTGAAATTCTTTGGGCACTCGCAAAGCACCATAAAAATGTGTTCTGGCAGCACCATTTTACGTACGTTTACTCAGAGGTACAGTGAGTCCCATTCTGTTCATTGGCACTTACTCCCAGGAAGGCGTGTATGCATAAGAGTTCTGTACTACTCTTACTGTATTTGTCCCCTGCGAACCCCTCCACCCAGCACTTCAGACTTTCCTGCGAGGCCCCGCTCCAAAGTCCATTTTCCGAGGAGCCGGAGCGAACCTCCTTCTCGGCATTGGGCCCAGCAGTGTGGGACTCTCCTCCAAGAGAGAGCCGCCCAGCCCCTGCCCTTCTGCCTTTCTCACAGCAAGCAGATCCTGTTGACCATTATAAACTCATTTTTCCCCATGACCTTCTATGGAGCTGCTTTGTCATTTCTTTTTGGTTTTTGTTACTAGATAGTTGGTTTACGTTTGTGCAGTTTTCGTGATAGTTTTCCTGCTTTTTGTTCTCCAAGTCTGTAAACTGTCTTGAAGTGAATACAAAAAAGCAGCATATAATTTAAAGCAATACAATTTCAGGGATTAATGCTTGTTTTTCTCTTCTTCAGGGCAAAGAGACACCACCGATCATAGGGAACCTGTCAGACTTCAGCTGTGTCCTGAAACACCCTGGGAGGGGCCACTGATCTTGACACCCCTCCTCAACGTGTAGTTTGGAATGGACTTCAAGCCCAGACGCTGCTGGACACAAGGTACCCACAGTCTGGAGGGCTCAAAATGCGTCCAGTGTTTGCCACCACCCAGGCTGCTCAGTGTCACTTGTCTTCCTTGAAGGGGATGTTCGCATTGCTTTCAGTGGTGTGCTAAGTGCTGGTCTGGCATGGGGACTTCCCAGTGTAAGTGTCAGTCTTCCCCATCTGCACAATGGGGACAATCATGCTTGCCTCCCTTTCAGATTCCTATCAAGACATAAAGCACTTTGCCCCCCTCAAATGCAGTATACAAAGTATTTAATAAAAATATTACAGTATAAAATATATAAAACTAATATAAAATGGATGGATAAATGAAGCCTGCGGGAGTATTTCACCTGTGTTTGGACATTGCAGAGCCTCATGTTTCCCCTCCCCCACCTTGTTGGCTGTTCTGGCTTATGTGGGGAAACATGTCCCATTGCACTGGGACATGGGGAAGTCCTTGCTGACCTTATGGAGGAAGAACAGGGGGCTGGCTGTTCGGGGGCTGTTTTGGTTTGGCCCCAGTTGAAACTAATTCAGTTGTCGTGGCTCTGGCCACTTAGAGATGTCCTATTAGGGAACTGTAGCCCCCTTACAGAACTCCAGTACCCAGAGTGCTTTGGAGGAGAAATGTAGGAGCCTTGACAATGAAACTGGTTTATGATGCCGTGTGTGTGTGTGTGTAATATAAATATTAGTCCTGTGACTAAGGGTTTGTTGCACAAGGCTTCCTGTGGCATAGTAAATCCTTTGATTGTGCCTTGCTTGAGCTTGATATTTTGACATCCTTCCTCTCACCCTGCATACATGCACCACACACCAAGCTCGCATGTGGATCTTCACTGGCTAAGGACTAGCCATCAGTTGCTTATCTCTCACCTGCCCTTCCACAGCGAATGTTGAGCTGTTGCTTCCCTCTATACGCCAAATGGGAAGGAACTCTCAGGGGATTCCTTTGGACCTGGAGGTTTCTGCTCACAACTGCAACAGGTCACATGGCCAAGGAAGGGGAAGTACTATTCCACGCAGCGCAACTTGCTTGTGGAATTCTCTAGCACAAGATGTGGTGATGGCCTTAAAAACCAGATTGGACACGTTCAGGTAGAAGAGAGTCACAGTTCAGTGGTGGGGACCTGTGTACTTGGTCTGCAGAAGGTGCCAGGTAGGGCTGCGGAAGAGAAATTCCAAAATCCAGGAGAGCTGCTGCCATATCGACCCTGATGGTCAATCCTGAGCCAGAGGCTTTTGGTGCTTTCCCTGACGGGATGGTGAGACTCCCTGGTTTTGGGGCGTTGGTGCTGGTCACCTGGCTCTTCAGGCACCAACTCTCCAATTATGAGATCAGTATCTGCTCAAAACAGGTTTGGTGGGTTGTAGCAAAAGATGGGAGGGAATTGGGGCAAAGATACCACTCCAAAACATGCCAGAAGTGCAGCAATATCAAACACCTTGTTGGACGTCCTTCTGTCTTATTATGCTACTTAGATAGAAGATATGAGGTACAGTCCCTTCATAGGATCGCACTTGCGGGGGAGGAGAGCTGGGATGTCAGGGAGCAGCAACTGGGTTCCTCGCTCAGCTCACTTGGTGCAATAGTGTTTTTGTTTTTGAACATGGGAGCATTCCAAAATGGTGCCTCTGCCTTCAGTCTGAAGTAGACAGCCCACTTCAGGACGCTGCCATCTCATTCAGCTACGCATGTAGACTAGCCTGTGGCCATAAAATTGCTCCAAGGCAACCTCACAGCTCCACACCCCCAGTCTGCAAAATGGGGATAGCAGCCCTGGTCTACCTGGCTGGGCTGTTGTGTGGATCACTGTCAACACTAGAAATGGGCTACGTGAAAGCAGAGAGTCATTGCTGGGGCTGCCTGGCCTTACCCGTCTTGTCATCGTGGCTCTTTGGTGTGCAGCCTGCCTTTTGAGCTGGTCCTGCGGCTGAGCCCTTGAGGAGTTGCTTGGGCTAAGAGCTTTGTTTTAATTTTTGGCGTCGCTGTGCAGGGGGAGGGAGAGGAGGAAGACGCGGAAGGCCTCTCTGGGCTGCCAGCCTGGTTGCCGCATCCATCTGCTCAGACCCTGCCATTCGGCCAATCCATATTGTCAACATATTGCCGGCCATATGGATCAACTCAGCTCTCCAGGAACGCTTGGGAGATCTGACCTCTAGTGTGACAAGATTGAAGCATGAAGGACGGGGTTGACAACAGCCCTTGGGTCTTGGAGTGTGAAACTGCGTTCCAGCCACTTCTTTGCTCTTCGCTGCATGCACGTGTTCGCTCTCGCTCTCTGAATTTCCCCTCCCCCATTTTTCCACATCCCTGGTCTGTATTGGATCAGTGACCTTCACTCATAACCAGACTGGACAGTTCTAAACTGCCTCCCCCAGGCCTTTGATCAGATGTTTGGTTGATAGCTACAGGGAGCAGAGTGGAGGGAACGAAGGAGCACCAAGGAAAGAGATGAAGGCTTACATATATGTATGAAGAGCCTGCAGTATCCTGTCTCTGGGTCCCACTAGGAAAGCTGGAGCTTTGGCAGAGAGACTATTCAGGGATCCTTCAGTCCCAACAGACTTTACTATAGCAGAGCCCATGTCCTGCAGTTACTGCAGTTATTCTGTATTCTTCCCCCTGCTCACTCTATTTCCTTCTTTTCTTCTATCTCCCTTGTGTCGTTTTCTAGATAGTAAGCCTCTTGGGGCAAGGATCTCTCAGCCATCTCTGTAAAACACCACGTGCATGGATGTTGCATTTATTTATTTATTTATTTATTTATTTATTTATTTATTTATTTATT
>JAJKFI010000091.1:4217269-4275662 GCA_029204185.1 Lerista edwardsae
ATTTATTTATTTATTTATTTATTTATTTATTTATTTATTTATTTATTTATTTAAGATATTTTTAAAGCCACTTTCCTATTTTGGACAAAATAAGTGGCATATACAGTAATAAGGACAAGAAAAGTACTGTAATCGAAAAGTATCATTCAGCTAATGAATGGAGCCTAATGAGGCTATGGTAGATGGAAATGGTACTAAAAAGAACTCAAAGCTATGGTTTCTAAATGAGTAAAATGCCTTTGCCTCGCAACAGAGGAACAGCAGCATTGGTCCCAGGCAGACCTCCTGGGGAGCTAATTCCACAAATTAGGGCACTTATTGATAGATAAATAAGATAGGATTAGTGTGCAGGGCCCATCAAAATCCCTTTTAGGTCCCCCCAAAAGTTCAGATTCTACCCATGAGGACTAGAAGCTTTATTTTTAAAGAGCAAGCAAAAGTGTGTGGTTTTTCTGGATTCTGCAGCTGCCCTAGATTTGGTGCCATGTGTGCCAGGTCTGTACAGCGGGTGTTCCAGGAATCTTATCTATAGATTCCTGGCCTTCCCACAGACATTAATGCCTGCCATGTGTCTGTTTATTGAATAGTTGCCTGTGTTGTTGCAAAATGAAAAGGCAAGGATGAGCCTTCAGTGGCAGTGATGCAAGAGGCCTGGTTTCATCCTCCTCATGAGCTCAGTCTGTGAAAGCAGAACAGCTCTCAGGGAAGGAAAACTGGCAATTGCTGCCCTTTTGAGGATAGGATCATTGAAAGGAAGCTTAGACTGGCTGGTTCCAGGATAAAGTTCCCCATCATTACAGAGGACATCCTGCCAGTTTACCATCACTCAGGGCGCAATCTTAACCAACTTTCCAGCACCAGGGTGAGGGCAAGGCAGCTCCAAGGTCAAGGAACAAACATTCCCTTCCCTTGAGGAGGCCTTTGTGACTGCTGCTCCACTGCAGGATGCAGCACATGCCCCCTGGCACAGCTATGTCAGTGCTGGAAAGTTGGTTAGGAGAGCGCCCTTAGTGTTCCCCACCTATAAAATAGTATTCATTTAACCGTCTTTGTGCAACTCTGCTGGCCAGGTTTGGTGTGCTATGATGCTTGATCTGTAGCATCTTGGAGGCAAAGTTGTCCTGCTAGTTGAACACACACGTCACCCCATGGCTAATCTGGCACAGCAGGGAACTGGCTCTACCCTCGGAGCCACTGTCTTGCTTCTGGCTCCCACTCCCCCAGTGGCAGAAGTTGGGGTACCCTGGAGTTCTCGTGTACAACATGGTAGACCCCACAAACCTGAAGTCTCTCCACTGACCCTGAAGCCAGTTTTCCATGAAGGTTTTAGCACCACACCTTAGTCCCCATTCCCTTCCTGTGACTCCATGTAAGTATGTCACTGAAACTACCCAACCTCCATCCCCTCCCTCTGCTCACCCCCCTCTGTGTCAACATCTAGATTGTAAGCCCCTCAGGGCAAGGATCTGAAATAGTCGCGCCCTGCCTCCCTCCGCTGCCTGCCTCATGTCAGCAGGACCCTGTCTTTTTACCTTATCCTGAAGCACTACCCACACACTGGTGGTACTATATGAATAATGATAGATAAATAAAAGCAGCAGTAACACCCCAAAGCACATGCAAATAGCCCAGGGCCTACAGACAAAGTCAGCCTCTGCTTCCTTTTGAAGAGTTTCTCAAATCCCGTCGGCCCCAAAAGCTCAAGACTTCTCCTGTTCTAAACAAGACAGGCCAGCAATTTGTTCTGTCCAGACTCAGAAGAAAGTAAATGTGTGCAAAAAAAAGCTTGTGCCTTCATGCTGCCTTCCTTCCAAAAAATCCCCCTCCAGCTGCTGTGGGCTGCCAAAAGCACCACCCTGGGAAAAGGCACCCTGGAGCTGGGAGGGACGTCATTTGAGGGAAAGGGGTTGAATGCCTCCCCTTCTCTGCACTGCGCGTCCCCCCAGTGTGAAGCTGCTATTTTACAGAAGACAGAAGCCTCCACCTAGACAACGCCTGTCACATTGCACCTTCTCCTACAGCATGGTGACATGGAGAGGAAGAGTTTTCCTCTTTTAACCTCCCCCACTCCCGCCATGGTCTTTTCTCTGATCATATGGACCATAGTCTCTCTCTTGCATGCTCAAGGGTCAGGCCATGGTTTTCCAGCACTGGTTTCAGGGGTTCCTGAATGAGAAGCTCAGTGATGGTGCGCCATCTTCCCTCCAGTAGAGCCTTCCTGTCGCTGCCCCACCGCCAGAGAACATTGCACGTGTTCTGGGCAGCACAGTCCACTCCCTGAGCTGAGCCTGCACCCAAAAATGCTTCCCAGAGCCCGCCCACCCCCAAGGACTCTCTGGCAGGTGTGGGGCAGGGGCCTAACTCAGTGGTAGAGCACCACTGAAGGACGCCTGGACCGCAGGGCTGAGGAACCTTGGCAAGCTGGAATCGGAGTAGGCGGCATTGGGCCGAATCAGCCAATGGCTTCACTCGGTATAAGGTTTTCACCTACTCAGGTGTGCCAAGCATTTGGCCCGTTCACACCCAGTTGCTCATCTTTTCTCTGTTTTTACAGACTTGCCTGAAGCAAAGCCCATTTTTCTCCTCTCGTTTCTCTCTTTTCCCTGCCCCCACATGCAACTTGCCCTTTCCTTCTGTAGAAAGGGGGAAAATTCTTGCCGGGGAAACACCTGGCTTGCCCCTTGCTTTGGGGACAGGGGTGCCCATTAAGGTAACGGCTGCTGGCTCGCCCTGTGCTGGAGGGGGGCTGGGGGTGCGTTGGGGGCGGAATGCCTCTTCAGATTAATCAGTGTGTGCTTTTCCGGAAATGCTAATGGGGAAAAGCAATTAAAGTGCCCCCTTTCCCTCCCTCTTTTCCAAGTAATCTGTGTTAAGAGCTGGTAATGAAGGTTTAGTGTCATTGTAACTCCGTATTTCAGCTTCACCGGTTTGAGTCAAAAGCAATCTGAAACTGGGAGCCTGTTGGGCTTCGGTTGGGAGCGGGGCTCAGAGGAGAACTGGTCCTTCGAAGCTTGCTGCAAGCCAGAGGCTCTGATGCCCCAGGCTTGGAATTGCCTCCTGTCTCCACATCTGTGGACATCCGGGGGGGGGGGGGCAGCTTGCGTCTTGCAACATGGAAAGCACATGGGCCCCGTGGTGCTGCTGCGTGTGTGAATGCATGGTTGTCCCGATTGGCAGGAGCTCTCCAACGTTTCAGGAGGGGGTCTTTCCCAGCAGGGGCTCGCCCACGACCTATGGCCCCTCCCCTCCCAGGGAAAGTTGAGCAAAACTGTAAGGGGAAATAGGATTTTAACAGAAACAGAATTTTGAAGTAGACTCCACATTTTGGTGAAACCGGACATTGGGCTGTATCTTGCAGGGCCAGGGGTTAAGACTTGATTTTGCGCTGCACCAAACAGCAGAGTGGAAATGTAGGAAATAAGTGCATGCCAGTTTCCCAAAGAAGACTGATCCAGGACAAGCATCAAGCAGGCAGATCTGGAGGGAGAGCCAGCCAGCTGCTGAAAGGAAGCACGTTTAACTTTCGCATCCTGGGAGACGCGTCTGGTGCTAACCTGTGAAACAAAACACCGCCACGGTCTTCTGATTCCTGTTTGCTCTCAGTGCCTGCCGAGGCCCCAGCGCCCCCCCGAGAGCACGCCGCTGAAGCCCCCCACCCCAGCCTGAAGGCGGCTGCGAGAAATGCAGCCCTGTCCCTTTAAGCAGCCACACGCCGGGCCTCATGCCGGCCTGTTTTATCCGAGGTCCCACCGCATGTTATTCCAGGGCCGATCCGCTTTAGCTAATTAATAATCTGACAGGAGACACCCGAGGGATTAGCCGCTGAGACAAGCCAGGCCAAACCCCCAGCAAATGAGTCCCGCGCTCCCTGGAGGCTCTGGGGTGACATTGGGAAGGGGGGTGAGGGGGTCGCTACAGGGGTGGGGGAACTCTGAAGGGAATTTACAGCAGCTGGGAGGAGCGGGAGAGTGGCAGCTCAGGAGCAGCAACTGAATGGGTCAGGGGGGCCTGGGGAGTTGGGATGCCTGCGGCTGGGGAGAGGCAGCACCCCACTTCACAGGCCCAGGTCCCAGGTTCGACTTCCGGCAGCGTCTCCAGGTAGGGCTGGAAAAGGTCACCCACCCACCCACCCACCCTGGTCCGAGCGAAGCCCTGGAGGACTGCCAGCCAGTACAGGCCGCCCTGGGCTAGGTGGACTGAGGGGGCCTGACCGGAGGAGAAGCCCTTCCCTGCGGGGCTGGTGGGGCTGTGCCAAGCTGAGGATGCCGTCTTAATTTACATTTACAACTTAATCGTTGCGTTTGTCTATTACCTTTGGGTGGTGTTTGTGGAGTTTATTATTGCACCGCTCGGATGCGTCTGAAATTTGACACAGAAGAGCCCATGGAGGAAGGGTTAAGAAACGGGGGCAGGAGGAAACCAGGGAGAATGTGCACAAGAGGGCAAGTCCTTGCCCCGAGGGGCTTACAATCTAGAACTAGACCCAAGATGTCTGTAGAAGAAGGCAAGGGAAATGGGAGTAGCGTGGAGGTGAAATGCCTCCCCCATTTTCACCGGTACTTTTGTGGATGATGACGGGGGGGGGGGGGTTTCAGGGTGGGTGGTTTCCCCAGGGGCTGAGTGACGTTCTTTTATGATGAACACTCCAAGCACAGCACAGTGGCTGCCATTGTCTTTCCTGGATCTTACTCACATTCCGCTTGCAGGTGCCCCATGCGTTTGATAAGGCTGAGCAGCTCCAATAGTTGCTTCAGTTTGGCTGTAGCTGCCTACCTTGTGCCTGCTGGCCTCCAGCTACAGCAGGATGAGTGCTGAAGAGGTGATGGAGTGGGCAGCAGCTGGAGCAATGCATCCAACGCTGGCTATGAAGCCCTGACTGTTGCAGCCTGTCTCAGAATACCAGATGCTCGAAATGAACTGGGGGTGGCGGGGAAGGCTGTTGCCATCATGGCTCTCTGAAGTAATTTTGGTGGCCACTGTAGAAAATGGGATGGCGGCCTAGATGGGCCTTTGGTTTTGAAGGCTCTTCTGTCATTGCCTCCTGGGAATGGGTGATGATATTAGGTGACGGGGTGGGGGGAGTCCCCTGCAAGAAAGGATCTCTTTCCAAAAATTAAGCTGGCATCCCAGGGAATAGGAGTGAGCTGGGCCAGAAGCCTCCTCCCTCAAGCTCCTTGCCCTGCCCTTCCTCTGCCCCACTCTCCCTTGCGCCCTCCTATTCCACCACCCTCTCGCCCTTCACTCTTTCAGCTCCACCATGCGCAGCCGCCAAGGGCCTCCTGCTCCCTCCAGGCACGCTGCTCTCCTCCTCTGCTCCCTTTGTGCTTGGAGCTGCCTCTCAGAATGTCTGCAGGGTGTTCCTTGCGTTTTTTTTCCAATCCCTACTTGAAACCCCCCTTTTCCCTTGCAGTCTTTGGTATCCTGCCTTAGTCCCACCCGTACCTCAACTCAAGGGCATGGTCCCGCCTGCCTCCCTCCTCCCCCCTGTACAGTCTCCCAGCGTCTAGATTGTAAGCCCCTTTGTGGCAGGGACCTGAAGTTTCCACTCTAAAACGAATGCTGTGCTATAAATATATTATAACTTCTAAGGAGTGGATTTGAATTCTTCTCCCCCCCCCCACCAATGTAATGCAAGTTCCTCCACCTACCACTTGTAGGTACTACAGCCTACCTTACTAAGAACATAAGAAAAGCCTCGCTGGATCAGGTGAATGGCCCATCTAGTCCAGCTTCCTGTATCTTACAGTGGTCCACCAGATGCCTCAGGGAGCACACAAGACAACCAGTTACTTGTATCTCGCTGCCATTCCCCTGCATCTGGCATTCGTAGCCTGTTACCCTTGCACCACCCCCAAGAAAGACATCAGACTGCAGTGGGCATTTAACTTCATTAAACACAAGTGACCAATTTTTAGGTCATGAAACTGCTGAACACACCATCCCTCCTTCGCCAGCCTGGGGTAGGTAAAAAACTTCCATCCCTGGCCAATTTGGATGACAGAAAAAAATTCCTACGGGCCCTCATGTTCAGCTAATCTCAGACTGGACATACCCGTCATAGCTTGTAGCCTTGATGGGAGTTTTCCTCCATAAATCTGTCCAATCCTCTTTTAAAGGCATGTAGTCCAGATGCCATCACCACATGTTGTGGCAAGGAGTTCCACAGACTAATTATACACTGGGTAAAGAAATACTTTCTTTTATTTGTTCTTACACTCAACTTTAGTGGATGTCCCCTGGTTCTGGTAGTGTGTGAGGGAAAAGAGATTCCCGCTGTCTACTCTATCCACCCCCTGCATGTCCCCCCTCGAGCGCCTTCTTTTTAGACTGAAGAGCCTCAACCCTGTAACCTGTCCTTGTAAGGGAGGTGCCCCAGCCCAGTATTCATTTTGATTGCTCTCTTTTGTACTTTTTCTAATTCCATTACGTCCTTTGGAGATGTGGCAACCAGAACTATATGCAATGCTCTGGGCGTGGCCTTTGTACAATACAATTGCTTTGTACAATGGCAATACAGTATTGGCTGTTTTATTCTCAATCCCCTTTTTAATTATCCCAAGCATGGAATTGGCCTTCTGCACTGCTGCTGCACACTAGGTCTGCATTTTCACCAGCACCCCAATATCCGTCTCCTGGTCTGTCACAGACAGCTCAGAACCCATTAGCCTATATGTGAATTTTTGATTTTTTAAAAACTTACTTACATTGAAACGCATCTGCCATTTTACTGCCCATTCTCCCAGTTTGGAAAGATCCTTCTGGAGCACTTCACAATTCCATTCTGGTTTCCCCACCTGGAAAAGTTTAGTATCCTCTTCAAATTTGGCCACCTCACTGCTTATGCCTGTCTCTACAGTAGGTCATTTATAAACAAGTTAAAAAGCACGGGTCCCAGGACAGATCCTTGGGGCACAGCTCTCTCCACTGCGAAAATTGCCCATTGACACCCTGTTTCCTAGTCCTCAAACAATTCTTAATCCATGAGGACCTGCCCTCATTCCCTGACTGAAGTTTTCTCAGCAACCTTTGGGGAGGGACAGTTTTAGGCCTGTTGTATGAAATGATAGGTTTGCACGTCTGGATCTGTAAATCTGCATATATTTGTGCCATGCATAAGCAAATGAAATCAGACTGGTTTCTTGTAGGGCTCTTTACGAGAAGCCAGGTCCTTGCCCTTTGGGGCTCACAGGAGGGGAGGAGATGGGTGGCAGGGTAAATGGGGGCAGCCTAGGCAAGTCCTTCATGTACACATAGGGGAAAGGGACGGGGGGAGGGAGTGTCACGCCTGAAGTGGCAGCCTGTTCTGCCGTCTCCCTCCACAACCCAGCCTCAGCCTTTGACAGCAGAGGTTTGGAGAGGGTCTCTCTTCCCGGAATGGAGCTGTTATCTGCGTCGCTGCCTCCTCCGTGCACGCGTAGCGAAGTGGTTTGGCCTACCTCCTGCAATCCTGCCAGTTGCCCACAGAGCCTCCTGACCAACATCATTAGCGCTGGGTATTTATATTTCATTAACGACATTAACCCAAAATGGTATTAAGAGCCGGCGCTGGTGATAAATAGCACATTAATAAAGAGGGAAGCCGGCTGCCGCGCGCGCGAAGGGCTTCTCTGCAGAGCTGAGGCTGCCGCGTTTCGCCTCTCTTCCTCGCCACGGGAGGGAACGAAGGGCAGGGGGGCTCTGTGCCAGTGGGGCTGGTGGCAAGAGGCGCACCACCACTAGTTGCCCCTCGCCTCAGTTGCCCCTCACTCAGGAGACGTGAGGGGAAGCTCTAGGGGCCAGCCAGGCATTGGCCACAGGAGGCCAGAGGAGTGGCAGGCCTGCGAGGAAGCAAGGGGCCCAAACTCCTCTGGGAACCGGATGTGTAGAAGGCCCCGCTTGGAGCCACAAAATTGGCAGCAGAGGATGGGAGGTGAGGGATGCTGGTGATATTTGTACAACTATCCCACATGATGCCAGACCTGGGTGAGCAATTCCTGCCAGCGGACTGGCAGGAGATTCAGGGCAGGCCCCTCCCCTCCCTCCCTCCCTCCCTCCCATTTGAAGTCCTCCTTCATACAATGCAGAGTTCTGTTTCACCAGCTTTGGCAAGGGCTGTTTTACAAAGTGCAGGACATTTGGCCACACTCGGCACGGCTGCTGCTCTTGGGTCCTTCATGTGCACTGAACAGCACCAGTCCAAGAGATGGCGTGCTTCTTGGTCAGGGTGTCCCTGAGATGATGTTGTTACGTGAAGATGCCCAAATGCTCAAATACTAATGAGCAGACTGTCGAATTGTCATCGAATTGGTCATCACTCTTTTCTGTTCTTCCACCTCAGCTACAGGACTTGGAGCATCTTCACGAAAGAGGTTTGTTTCTTCTTTAATAAGGAGATCAAAGCAAAGGATACGGAGCCTCTGAACCTGTGCAGAGTGCCAGCAGGCCGTTGTCATTCTTGTTTTGGTTTTGTTTCCAACCTCCTCTTGTGGAAAGTAGGAAAGCAATGACAACAAAAACCTTGATCTCACACACTTAATTCAGCGCCTTCTCTGGAACTTCCCTCCGGATTTTTATATTTTGGGGCAAATTGGAACCGGTTCTGACCAGACCCGTGAAACGCGACAGTGGGGGGACGCAGCCAGGAGCCCAAGACGGCAGCAGCGCTTCCCGCCCCTGGTTTGGAGGCCTTCGTGGCGCTCGCTCCCTGGCGTGTCCCTGCTCCAAAGGCAACTCCTCTTTGGAAAGGAATTTTAATCAAACTCGACTGAGGAGTGCTGAAAAACATGAGGAAGTAATTAGAAATCCAAATTTATGGCCTACTAAAGTATTTCCCTGTCCCTTTCTCTTTGTGGAGAAGTCTGTGTTTCCCCACTATCCTGCTCTTCCAGCCCCCTTCCTAACCCCCCCCCCCGCATTTCTCCTACAGGTCTCTCTCCCATTCCCAGCCTCATTTCCCCCCCCCCTTGTTAAGCTGGTGATCGGGTTGTGGCCCTTTGCACGCTCCACTGGGGGAGAACAAGCCGGCTCTGCTCTGAAGGAAGCCAGAACCAGTGTTAAAATTCTCTTTTTTAGAAACTCCTTATCAGTTTGCCCTTAAATGTGCAGGCAGACAGCCTGACCCTCCTCAAATCAGCTGTCTCTTGTGATGGAGCGGGAAGGAAAGTCCTGTCAGATATTTTGCCCTGGAGAGCAGTAGGACTGGCGAAGCATCCGGAATCTCTCACTGTGGCTTTAGGCGTATATATCCCCATGTGCCCTGGCCTGAGGTAGTCCGCAAGGCTGGTTCCCACACGTGTATTTGATGTAATTTCTTTCTTATATTCTTCCAAGGAGCTCCTGGTAGCGTACACGGTTGTCCCCCCCCTTTGATCTCACAGGAAGCCCGTGGGGTAGGCTAGTCTCAGAGAGAATGATTGGCCCAAAGTTGCTCCTTCGGCTTTGCATCTGGGGGAAAAATTGAACCTGAGTGTCTCTGCTGCTTGCCTGACATGCCAAATGCTACACAAACACTGGCAATCTGGTTTACTGCAATATTCACATTACCCATATATCTGCTCAAAGCTCGCACTTTTCAGCAAGAGACTTTTCCACAGCTTTGGCTGTAAGTGAGCGAGTGATGAAGTGTGTGTGTGTGAGAGTAAGAGTGAGAGAGAGATTGAGGGGGGGGGGAACTGGGCCCTATTGATTGCAGCTGCATTCACATGAACTCACTTGGGGCCCATAAATTTTTGATCCCCCCCCCTTGCATACGACAAAAGTATTTTGTCGGAAGCCACTTCTCGGAGCAACCAGGCGTAGTCTGAAGGGCCGCAGTCCAAAGGTGGCCCTTCGGAGCATAGCCGGGTCACTCTGGGAAGGGGCTACCACAGCGGAAGCTGCTTCTTGAATACAGGCATGAAGCGCTGTATTTGATAGACTACAGATATCTCACCTGTCTTTTTCCATTACTTTCTGCATGAAATTATACATCAAATGATATATAACATGATGGTATTGTGCATTAAAACCACATTTTTCACAGTTTCACTAGTGGTGTCACCTACCCCCTGCTAGCTACGCCACTGCACAAACCAAAATGGTACAAGAGGCTGGTACATTTGGATACCCTCATGCTCCCCCTTAAGTGCCATTTGCTGTTGTACCAATGGGATATACAAATAACACACACACATACTCCTGGGTGGAGCTATCCCAGAACTATGTTGCTCACTGCAGCAGAGGTAGTCCTCTCCTTGTGGGAAAAGGGTAGCGTGGAAAGAGAACATAAGAAGAGCCCTGCTGGATCAGGCCAAGGCCCATCTAGTCCAGCTTCCTGTATCTCACAGCGGCCCACCAGGTGCCCCAGGGAGGCACGAGACAACAAGATGCTTGCATCCTGTTGCCACTCCCTTGCACCCAGTACTCTGAAGTAGCCTACTACTAATGTAAGGGGGTTGCACAATCCATCATGGCCTATAGCCCACGATGGACCTTTCCTTCCAGAAATCCGTCCAATCCCCTCTTAAAGGCATCTAGACCAGATGACATCACTACCTCCCATGGCAAAGAGTTCCACAAATTAACTACCCGCTGGGTAAAAAAGTACTTCCTTTTATCTGTTTTAACTCTCCCAACCCTCAGTTTTAGCGGGTGCCCCCTGGTTCTGGTGTTTTGAGAGAGGGAAAAGAACATCCCTCTATCAACTCTATCCCTTCCATGCATTATTTTGTATGTCTCAATCATGTCCCCCCTCAGACGCCTTTTTTCTAGGCTGAAGTGCCCCAAACGCTGCAGTCTTTCTTCATAAGGGAGGTGCCCCAGCCCTGTAATAATTTTTGTTGCTCTCTTCTGCACCTTTTCCAGCTCCACTATGTCCTTTTTGAGGTGTGGCGACCAGAACTGTACACAATATTCCAGGTGCGGCCTTACCATCGATTTGTACAATGGCATGATAATATTGGCTGTTTTATTCTCAACCCCTTTTTTAATTACCCCAAGCATGGAATTGGCCTTCTTAATTGCTGCCGCACACTGGGTCGATACCTTCATGGAATTGTCCACCAGCACCTCAAGATCTCTCTCTTGAGCTGTCACAGACAGCTCAGAACCCATAAGCCTATAGGTGAACTTTTGGGTTTTTGCCAAAAAAAGAGGTGGGAGAGAGTTGACATTCACCGGACCAGATGCTTCCTGAACCCCATAACACGAGAAGCCTTGCCCAGGCTTCCTTTCTTTGAGAACTGGAGCTCAGAAATGCTTGTTCTGCAAAGATTCCTTTAAAATCCGGTTGTTTCTTGAGATAGAGGGGTGGTACTTGAGGGGTCTGCTCAGGGCCTTCTTCTAGGCCACTGGCCACTTAGGTGTGTGGTGGTGTGTGTGGCCTCTGGCATCCTCAGAATAGCAAGGATAGTGCAACCTCTCCAGACCTTTAGAATTTCCCTTTGAAACACAGAGACTGCACAACATTCCTTCTAGGAAGTCCACTGGTTCTCTTTGACTCTCCTTTTTCTCTCCCCTTTCTGTAACCAGAGTGTTTTTCTTTCTGGAGATAATTAAAGACTTGGAACCGTTTACACCTATAGGGTTTTCCCTTTTATTAGATTCCTTTGCAATTAATTTTTCGGCATGGAGTTTCGGTTCAACTGGGAAGGATCCAGGGATAAGTTCTCAGCTCTGCATCACAGCCGATCGTTGGATGTAGTTGCTTTCTTGGCCCTCTGTTCCCCTCTTTCTCCTGAGTTTTGGTTTTGAATGCTCCACAGATAATTCCCTGCCTCTCCACTTCCTTCATTATAGCCAGGGAAGAAGGTGTGGTTGTGGTTTTGTTTTGTTTTTCTTAGTCTCTAACATCCATTTTGCCTCCTTCCTCTTGGGACATCTGGCACTCTCAGGCAGGACAGTTGGAATTTTTTTGCACCATCCTTGTGGTCTGCCTCCATGACAATAGAACGGGAGCTAAAGCAGATCAAAAGCGGAGACAATGTATTTAGTACTTTACCCTAAACCCTAGACCACCAGAAGTGAAATTCTAGGACCTCAATCCAGATTAGAGATCTGGATGTTTTTTCTTAATTTGCACAATTTTTGCAAATTATTCTAGTCATGGGAAAATAAAAGCACTCGGTTGCCCCCTATCTTACACCTTACTTCACTGGGCAGTCACCTGAAATTCACCAAGTACTGGCATATCCTTTCCTCATAAGGGCTAGAAACTTATGGATGTTGTTTTAAGGGAAATGAGATTCTATATAGTCCCCCCCCTTTTTGGTCAGCTCCTTTTGCTAGTTTTGACCTGCTACTGTTTTATGGTTGCTTTGTGGGTGTGGGTGCTGTTTTGTGAGCCACCATGAGTGCACCTCTTCTGGAAACATGGGAGAGCAGCTATGCTAATAAGTCAAACTCAGCACGCACAGCTTCATGCAGAATTTTTTTTTAAGCTCCCTAAGGAGCTTACAGTCAAATTGCATATCTTAGTGGAGTTGCAGAATTCCTGCAGTCCTGGTCACAGAGTGCTTAAGCAAAAGCAACCATTTTGTGTGGGCCTGGCTTAGATTTTAAGTCTTCTGGTGTGGGGGTGGGGGGTGGGATGGGTCAGCCATGTTGTTCCGCACAGCGCACCAAGCAGGTGTGTCACAGTTAAAAATGACCTGAGCCGAAGCCCTGGTTCCCAGCCCCGTCCTCCGAGCTGAACAGCTGAGCTCTCGCGACACACGCAAATGAGGCAACAACTGTTGGGCGTGTTTGTTCTCCAGGGAGCTGTTTTCTTTCATGCCGTGTGGCGGCTCAGGCAGCTGTCCGATTCAATAAGGAGCGTCAGAGGAGAAGCACCTCCCCCACCCCCAGCTCAGATGGATTTTCCTTCTGTCTCTTCTCCCCCTCCCAATCAATGATGCCAGCCCTTTCCACGGATGCCCTACATGTGTGAGCAGCCATGGGCGGGGGAGAGGAAGCCGTGGGCCAGGGCCCAAACTAACAGCCACAAGTAATCATTGAAACTCTGCTGTAGCACCAGTTGTGTTGCTCCCACTCCCGTGCTTGCAAGCGTACTCTCTAGCGTGGGGCTTGTGGTCCTGGGAAAGCTGAAGCTGCAGCCTCAGTTCTCAGGGTTTGCTTTCCTTTGTTTCCTTCGCTTGCTGACGTGTTTCCAAAGTTCTTGCAAACTGGAATCACAGAGACAGTACTCTGCAAGGTGAAGGAAAAGGTGGTGGGATTTGCATTTGGTTCCCTGGGGACCCACTTGGATTTTGGAGAAGGCTCCGAACCTGTCCTGCACATCATGTGTGTCCTCCTCTTGATCTGGGGTCTCAACGTAGCAACTTAAGCTCTCAGCAGTCCAGCAAAGGATTAGATGAGAAATGATGCTTTGACTTTACACTGCCTGGAGATTTGTATTTTCCACATCTAAGCACGGGACTGTAGCCATTGTGCCATTCTGTCTCACTGTGAGCAGACACAGGTAAACATAGGCATGGCGACCAGAGAAATTGCTCTTTCTCCAGAAAGTAGAGCCAAGCTTCATTCCGAACCAGCCAGCAACTGCTTGGCTGGTGGGACTGGACAAACAAGGCAGTGCCTCTTCATATAGAGCAGAGTGGACATATGGAATTCAGGGCCACAAGATGTGCCAGCAAACGTCAGCAAACGTCAAGTTAAAGGAGGTGGCACTCTCAGTAGTTACAAGCCGTGATGGTTAAGAATGGAGCCTCTGTTGTTTGGGGCAGTATACCTGATTGATGCTTGAGAACTATAAGGACAGGCTAAAGCAGTGGTTCCCAAACTGTGGGTTGGGATTCACCAATGGATCATGATCCAATTTTGGGTGGGTCGCAAAACTGATTAGGCTGTGCACATCAAGGGCTAAACAAGCTGCCACTTGGTAGGGGGCAAGAACTGCTGCCCTATCACTGTTATGGCCACACCCCTTGGCATTCATAAATCGGGTAGCAACTGCCTTTAGGGCTGCAGCAGCCTTTAGAATGGTGGCCACCATAATGGTCCCAATCGGATGAATGTGGAGTGCATCAAACGCTGCAGAAGGTGTTGGCCCGGCCCCCCCCCCACTGTAGTAGAAAGTTTAAAAACAAAGGCTTGAACGATGGGTAAAGTGAAAGACAATTTTTAGGCTCATAGAGCTAGGTGGGTCCTGGTGCTAAGAAGTTAGGAAGTGCCGGGCCAAAGCATTTGGGGCTTCGTGGTTTAGAGGCAACGAGGGAGGGAGGCATGATAGAGTACAGCAGTTTTGTGTTTGTTTTGAAGTCATGCATAATGTGGAGAAAGTGAGGGCATTCATTGCAACTAATGGGCAGAAGATTCAAAGCAGACTAAAGCGAGTTCTCCTGCCCACAGCATATAATTAACGTATGGAATTCGTGCCACAGGATGTGGTGTGGCCACTAGTGAGGATGGTTTAGACAAATTCACGGAGGATGAGCAGTGGCTGTATGAAAGCTCCATGGTCGGAGGCTGGAGGTTTCTGAATGGCACTTGCTGCGGGCGGGCAGGCAGGCAAGGTGATGCTGATGGGCTTCCCAGAACCAGGAGGACCGTGGGATGCCATCTTTCTTGCACCCGGCGGCTGGTCATCAGGGCTGAACGTGGAAGCCCGGCTCTTGGCTACTACAGTTCATGGCAACTGTTATTGAAAAGAGGGTGCTGATTCAGGTGGCCCCTTGACCTGTCAGGGCACCTCCTGGACCCCTTCCTCATTGGTGCATTGGCCCATCTGTGAGTGTACGCGAGCAACTCTGTCTGCCAGGTAGGCCAGCAAGCTCCTGCCACCTCACATGCTGCTCTTGGCTCCGTCTTGCTCAGGCAACAGCTCGGCGGAACACAAAAGTATCTGCAAACTTTTTATTTTTTTTCCTTTTTTCAAAGCACAAGGAACAGCTGTGTGTGTCTGTCTCTTTTTTGCTTAAAAAAAAAGTTTGCCTTCTGCAGGGGTAGAAGAACAATTAGCCCAACCCCAAAGCTGGAGGTCTGAAGTGTTTGAAGAACAGGAGTGAGAGGAGGGAGGAGAAGAGCCCCTCTGGTTTCCAAAGACTGATTGGATGGCATTGCCAAGTGTATTAAATTTTGCAGACATTTTAACAGCAATATGCTAGATAGTTGGGTGTCCCCTGAGGCTGGTGGATTTTTTATATCCTTCACAGAAGGTCAAAGCCCTTTTCTGCTTGCCCCCCTTTCTCTCTCTCCCCCCCTCTCTTGCTCTCTCCATCCTTCCCTCTCTTCCTCTCCATTTGTTCTCTCACCTTCCCAACGCAGCAAATAAGCAACGGGCTCCTTCATTCTTTATCGGGGAATTGCAAATACCTTGACAGCTTCCCTTGTGAACCAAACTTGAGGGGACACCTTTGGGTACTTCCCCCCACTTTGTTTCTGTAGTCCCCCCCACCACCAAGAACAATGTCTCTCTGTCATACGTGCATGTGCGCGCGCGCACACACACACACACAAAATTTTAAAAATGGAAAAAAATCGGCAGGAAAAGAATCCATCTGGCATATGAATAATTGAAATGGCTGAACTCCGTTGCTGTTCCTGTTGTTTGTGCTCTGTTCTGTCTCTAACCCGCCCCATCCTTGCTAGCAATCCCTTCCTTCTTGCCCTGGCTGGAAGGGGCACTTTGGAGGTACAGAGGTGTTGAATCCTCTGGGAATGATTCGGCAGCAAAGGGGCTCAGACGTTTCTGGCAGGGAGACAGCATTGGGGGTTCACTTGTGTTCAAGGTGGTTGCATTTATTTCCAGTTCAGATGTTTTTGAAATGGTAACCAGTTCAGACTTTGAACCAATTTGAATACATTTTGTGAAGAGTAACACCAGCATCTTTTGCTTGCAGCAGAACGATCTAAAACATAAGAACATAAGAACATAAGAAGAGCCCTGCTGGATCAGGCCAAAGGCCCATCTAGTCCAGCTTCCTGTATCTCACAGCGGCCCACCAGGTGCCCCAGGAAGGCATGAGACTACAAGATGCTTGCATCCTGTTGCCACTCCCTTGCACCCGGTACCAGTAGCCCATCACCTTTGTAAGGAGGTTGCACAATCCATCATTGCCTATAGCCCACGATGGACCTTTCCTCCAGATATCTGTCCAATCCCCTCTTGAAGGCATCAAGACCAGATGCCATCACCACCTCATCCCTAAATAAACACAGAGATGGAGCCAGGTAGCCAGCAGTGCAACTGGAACTATTTAACTTGAGAAAACACAGTATATTATGTTCAAGCTCTTTATTTTTTCCCGACAAAATATATTGAACAAGATAAAAAACACCAACCAAACCAAGAGAGTAAAATAGAAATCTGCCAATGAAAGTGTAGTGTCTTACAATGAAACTGCTTATTTTGAATTAGTCACCCCGTTTTTGAGTTTAGAGGTTTGATTTCAGCTCAAGGCCATAAAGATCAGTTCCCGTCCCCTGGAAGACCTCCCTGAACTGTTTTCTCGGGGTGGGCTCTGCTCACCTCCCTGGTTTCAGCAGAGACTGACTTCTGACGTTACCGAAGGCACGCCTGGCAGACCTCCAAGTGCTGCGTGCCTCCATCAGGGCTGAAGGTCAGAGGGGGATGAGTGGGCTGGCGGACCGGAATGGCTGTCGTCAGGCCTGCAAAAGAGACCGGCGAACTGGAGTGCTTGCATGCCTGAAGAGAGGCCCTGCACTTGGATGCCAGTTTGCATCGTCCAGGAGTACAACAAGTTATCATCCGCCATCATCATTTGGACCAACCAGGCAACTGCTAGTTCCTGCACGTCCTGAGAGCTGCATCAGGTGCAGCATTTTTTCTAGAATGGAGTTGGTCTCCTGGTAGGAAAGACACATGTTCGCCCCCCCCCCCCCGTGAGGACCACAACATACTGGAAGACTGAAGGGCATTTGGGCCGTGTTAGAAAGACAAGGAGATGGGAGTCGGGGGCTGTCGGGGGGGGGCTGATGAAGTTGGAGTGAGGGATCAAGTCAAGCAGAGTCCAGGTGGTTCAGTAAAATGTATGCTGGACTGAAGAGGAAGGGAGGAGAGGAAAACGGCTTGACAGCCAAACAAAGGCAAGTAGCTCAAGGTATAGGCGGGTGACCATTAAACATGTAATGAGGCCTGAAGCAGAGCTGTCCGCTGGCTGAAGGCTATTTTATGGGTAAATCATCTGCTTTTTAAACTGGATCACCCAGACTAAAACTGAAATCCAGTAGCAACAGTGCCAGCAAGTGCAGAGCCCCCTCTGCACTCAAAATTGCCTCAAAGGTAAGAAAACTGGCCTTTTGCACTCAACCCCATTGGTTAATCAACTCAGACTTTGAGCTGATCAAGCTACCAAACTGAGAAGTTCTACTTTCAAGTGGTCATAGTGACTCGAGCCAATTGGCAGGCAAGGGGAGAGCTGCAAGAGAGGAGCCCCGAGGCAGCGATTGGTACCATCTGCAGATGCAGGACCAAGTTGGAAGTGCTTGAATGTCTTCAGGTGAACCTGGTCAGTCAAGGCCAAATATTGGGAGTTCCTGGGAGCCCAATTCTGAAGCAGCCCAGGCCAGCTTGGAGGTGAAATGGGAGTTGAGGGTTACACCCAGCACCCCCCATTTTGGCCTCTTGTGGGGGTGCTTGTCTCTCTTCTCCCTCACCCAGCCCTGGGACCCTCCCTGACGTCCTTTGGTCCTGTGGCCGTGATGTCCGGCCTTCTGGGCTCTTCGGAAGGACTCCACTGCTCGGTGCATCTTCTGCGGCCTCCTTTCCCTCCAGGAGGAAGGCTGCCTGCCGACTGCTCGTCCGAGGGGAGAGAGTCCGCCCAGCACCTTGCCAGGTAGCACTGCATCGTGAGCGCCCCGCTCCTCCCCTTGCCGAGCCCTCTCCTGGCTCACTTGTCGTTTGGGGGGTCCCTCTTGGTCCAACCGTTAGTTGCGATCTCAGCTCTTGCCGCCTCCAGCGTGCTGCTCTTTCATTTCCAGAAGGCTTCAGGCCGCTGAGCCAGCGCTGCTCGGAGCGGCCGGAACAGAGCCCCGCTGTCTCTTTAAAACCATTTAGAGGGAAAACAAAGAACTTTAGTGCATTAATTCTGGATGAAGATGGGTCTCCAGATGACAGCCTGATCCATATTCTTCCCCACAAGACACCTTCCCTTCGCCTCCTCCCGCTCCCTCCCCTCCCCTCCCCTCCGACCGTCTGTCATTTCCCCCCACTTTCCTCCAAATTGAGAAGTTATGGCTCAGAAGGTTTTCAACCTTTTTAAGTTGTTCACGGCAGTGAAATTTCTCTTTATTTTTTTCTGGATAGCTGGGGGAGGTATTTGCTTGGTGTTTGAGGATGATTCACCCCACATTTGGGGTCATCCTGATCATAATGTTTCACCTTTGTAGCGTGCTTTCGGAGTGTGCAAAGTGCTTACTGTGTATTGTCATGCAGTTACCTTTTCCTCAGCCCTGTGCTGTATGCATTATTACACACACACACACACACACACCCGTTGGAGAGGGGGAAGGCTGAGAGGAGCAGCTTGGGCGCCAAGTGAGTCGTTGGCAGAGGCAAGGTTTGAGCAGGGAGGCTGTGATCTGTGGCTCCGTTAGAAACCGCTCTGCAGTGGCGTACGTGGTTCTCTTCCCCACCCCACCTCCCTCCTATCCTCTCAACAGCCCAGCAATGTAGGACAGGCTGAGAGGTGGTGGCGCCATGGCCCAGAGTCAGCCAGTGAGCTCTGTAACTGGGCCAGTCTTTGAGCCCAGGTCCCCTAAAATCCCAGCCTGTTGCTCTGCCCCGCGGCTTTATTGGGCGATGGCAAAGTGTCAGGCTAGTTGTTTGGCTTCAGACTCCATGCTGACAAAATCAGAAGAAGTGGAGAGGAAGTGTTAGTTGGGGATGTCCAGGTTGCACTGTTGTTGGCCTTCAGCTGATGATAAGACTGTCACACAATCCACAAAGGCCCCCCAGGATGCCTCAGCAGCCCTCTTCCGGAGGTGGAGGCAACAGTCCTCCCCTGCTGTTGCACCCCAGCAGCTGGTGTTCAGAGGTGGACTGCCTCTGGACAGGGAGGCATCAGGCAGCCCTCTTGTCTCATAGCCTGTGAGTGCCCGCCATGAATTCATCAAGTCTCCACAGGTGTGATGCTGGAGAACTCCATCCTTCCTTTTGCGTCAACTGTCTCCCTCCCCGTATATCATAATAGTTCCTTCATTTATCATCATCACCATCACTCAGGCAGTGAGTGAGCCACTCTCAGCTTGCAAGCAAAGTGGGGCTGCCCACAAATGAGGTAGTGATTTTGACATACTTGCGGGGGGGGGGGCTGCTTAGGTATGCAGAAGTACAGCCATTTGTCAATTAAAAGGAACAGGACAGCAAGAGCCTGAGGTGGACTAAGCATGTTCAGTGGCCCCCAGGAAGGTTTAGGTAGGAATTTGGGGGCAGGGGGGAGAACAGCGGGGGACACAGGACCTGTTCAAGGTGCTCATAGTTGGAATTGGGCATCTGGGCTGGGAATTGGCAACCCTTTATCGCATGCTTCTATCCTATGTCTGCTCCCCTTCCCGTTTCCTTAACAGGAAAGCCCCAGATTATGAGCCCAGCCTTACAGGGAAAGAGCCTCAGCCTTGTTTGGGTTCCCTTTCTCCCTCCACACCTGGGTTTGGACACAGCCTCACCGATGCAAGCACAGCTGTGCGTTTGGTGAGCGCATCTGAGCCGATCCCTGCCCCAAGGACTTCCTCCGTAGTTCTGTTCCAGGGAACTTTGAGCTCTGCATATGGGGAGGAAGAAAGGAATACACGAATCTTTCAAAAGAAATTCAAATCAGGGTTGGGAATATGTGAGAAAAAAGGTCTTATGTAAAGACTCCCACACATGTTACAAAAGGAGTATGTAAAACCTCTGGCAGCCGACTGCTTGGTACAAATAATGAGGTATTTGTATCTAATAAAACAAGTTTGATGGGGAAATCGCTCTCTTGGAGTCCCATCGGAGAAGGAGTTTCAGCAGCCTGGGTGTGTGTGGGTCTGTTTTTCTTCTTTTCTGGTAATAAAAACCTGCCAAAATGCCTCCTCGTAATACTTTCTGAATATCTGTTCTGTGCCATTTTCATGTTCAACGATCTGCCCAGTCGTGTTGGTGCAGCTCATTTTGGACACTTTGTGCTTTTTCAGAGGCTGGCTTTAAAAAATGTAATAGCTGATGAAAGAGGAATGCATGAAGTTAAGACCTGACCTGGACTGGGTGGGCATGTGTGCACGTGTATGCATGCACATGCAGACTTGTGCAAACAGTTGGGAGGCGTGTAGTATGAGACACCCACCTGCATAAATTAGGCCTGGTTGCCCTGGACATACACTAGAAAACTACGGTATCAAGTCAAAGTGAAGCCAAGATTCTTCTCCCTGACAACCTAATTTTTTTTTAAAAAAGGCAGGGTTCTATCATTCTGAACCGTGGCTTAAGGTGATACAACTCAGGCACAGATTGGCCACTAAGCCAGTGATGGCGAACCTATGACATGCATGTCACTACAACATTTGGGGTGACACATCAGCATTCACCAGTACCTAACAAAAACTGAGTTTGTTTTACTCATTTTTCATTTTTGTAATTATTTGATGCTTCTGTATATAATACATAACACCATACATGATTAGACTGTATTTTTGTTTAAATAAATGCTATAAAGAATTGTTTCTCTTTTGTTTGGAAGAGGGGGTCAAGCATAGTCAAGTTAAGCATTTTCCTAAGTTTTGACACACTAAGCCCAAAAGGTTTGCCATCACTGCACTAGGCCATAGACTTCATGATGAGGCTGAATGATGCACAGGCTAAAAGTTCTGCCGGGTCGTTTCATGCTGCTCAGCAATGGGAAGATGCAGATGGAACTTCTTGTGATTTGGACAACGCTGGCTTCGCACTGGGTCGTTTATGAGCCTTTCAGCCATGGTGGATGGGAGGCGGAGGTGATGGGAGGAGCCTCGGCTCTTGTTGACTCTTTCCAATGTCCCTTTTTGAATACAATGTTTGTTTTATAATACGCCTTATCAGACCATATAAGGAGTTGAGGACCTCCCTTGTATTGCATTTGTGTGTCCTACTTAAGGGAGGCAGGATTAGAAGACAGTGCCTATCATTTCCCTTTAAAAAAATTTTAATTTGCAAAAATAACAATTCCTCCAGGGAAAATGTGCAGAATAAGCGACACCTGGAAAAGCTAGTCAGGTTTCCCTTCCAAGCCAGTAAACTGTGTTGTACAGCCGGAATTCAACAACACAAAAAATTGAGGGACAGTGGGGGTGGGAAGCACTTGCTTCATGCATATGGAGTTTTTGTGTGAAAAAAATGGTATTTTAATGCTTTCTATTAAATTGGGACTAAAAGTGGTGTCTTAATTTGCATGCATTAGCATATTTGCATATAGATCACTGAAATGGTGGGTGAGCAAAGAGCCTATAAATGGAAAATCTTTTAAAGGCACAGGCTCCCCATTAAAAAGAAAAGCCAACCAATATTTGCCATCTTTTCTTGCCACTCTCTGACCTCTTGAAGTCGGGGAGTGGATGGTCCTTTTTTCATGGAAAAGAAAGAAACCTTGCTATGCCGTGATGGTGAACATGGCTTTCTCAAGCGCTCATTTGGCAGAAGAACTCAGTCCCCTTTGTGCCGTCGCAGAAAGATCGGAGTCGCACAGAGTTGGACCGGTGGCATATTTTGCCAAGTGTTAGGAGCAACTCTGCAGGATTTCCCAAGCGAGGGTCTTTCCTGATCCTAAAATTAGAAAGTTTTTGACATATTTAGCACAATATACTGGCAAATCAAACGTAAACAAATCTTAAGGATTTAAAAAAGAAAAGAGTGCTGAGATTCATGGAGTCATGAAACTGGTGCCCAGAGCCAGTATTTGCTTATGCATAGTGCTGTGACAGTGCATACACAGTGCTGCGTTTTGGCTACACCAGGCAATGAGTTTATTGAGCCATGTGCGGGGAGTTTGGTCCAACATCCTGCTTCCTTGGACAAAGGGCTAATTTAAGACCATTCCATGTAAGACCCATACTCTAAGCTGAGCCAGTAGAGGAAAGCAAAGTTTCATAAAAGGGCGGAAAGAGTCTTCTTGAACCAATTGCCTCCTAATTCTGGATGTTTCATGTTCTGGCTCTAGTGAGAGAAAAGGACTCTGCATCCAGTCAAGGGGACTCTCCTGCTTGTCACTGCTTTGCATGCTTCTAGGCTGAAGCCCTTGCACGGAATGTGATTTCCCATTCACACTTAACCAGTGGCACCATTGAGTGAACATGCACGGCATTGCACTGATCTGTCGTGTCTCCAAAAAAACTAATGGGGTGTCCTGAGTACCTCAGATGCTTCCAGCAGCTTCCACTGGTTTGAAATGCAGACATTGGAGTTTTGAGCAGGGGTGGTTTTGTGGAGCAACTCCACTCTCCCCTTGCCACAGCTTCCTGGTGCGTTGCTGGGCCCAGTTCAGAGTGCTGGTCTGAAGCCTTTTGAAGCCCTGCGTAGTTTAGGAGCCTGCCTGCCTGCCTAGGCTGTGGACCTCCTTGCCTTGGGAGATCTCTTTGGAACTACAGGCCTTCAACTGGGCTTCTTAAAACCTTGTTCCAGCAGACTTGCCAGTTCTTTGAATGCCTTTGCACTCAGAGGGTATTTTAGTGATGGTCCATCTGCCATCTCATGGCCATTGTGGCCCTTTTCTAATGCTGAGCTGCTTTTAGTTTTTCCTGTGCAAGAGAAGAGGCAGGACATAAGTGCATCACATGGTCTTGCAGGCTCGAGGGCGCAGATGGGCCCAGGAAGCGGCGAGGACAGACCCGCCTTGCCAGCGGCTGCTTCGCAGCCCAATGGGCACGGGTCCCAGCTATGTATATCGGGTTGAATGAAAACGCTGCCGGGGGCTCCCTGCCCCGCCCCACCGCTAATCAAGATCGGAAGCTGGCTGCACGGCGGCGCAAGGAGCTCTGCCATCAGGTTGTGGAAACCAGGGAGGGTTGGGCCGAGGGGGCCCTAATGGATGCCGCTTCAGTCAAAGCGGATGTTGTATTGATTGCTGCATGTCTATATTTATATATATGATGGAGTGTATAAACTTCAGCAGATGTACAGCGCATAGATAAATAAAATGGATGCTGAAAAATTAATGAAATGGGCACGCAAATCCACCACCATCGATCATGACGGCTGCCTGGACCATGGGGGTGGCAGTGGTTCCGGGTTTCTCTTCCCACTTTGGATATTACTTATTCTTTCGGGAGGTTCACTTTCCTTAGCCTTCTGCAAAAATTGTGGCGGGGGACAGGCAGGTGCACACCGCCCTCCAAGCGAGTCTGCGTGAAGCGTGGCAGGGTCCTGCCAAGAGACGTTTATTCTTCAGCCCTGGTGGTGGTAAGAGTACAATATTTGAGGCAGGGGTATTTCTCCCTGAGACGCAAAAGCTGTGCCTCGAGAGGTCCTCCGAGGTTTCTGGTCAAGCCACCACAACTGCCCTTGGCCAGGAAGGGAATGAAGTTTGAACAGAGCAAGCCCAGCCCTGATCTCTTTGCTGACGGTTTTGGTTTGCGAACCTGGGACAGGGAAGCAGCGCAGGAAAGGGGAAGCCCTGCCCTGGTGGTGTCTGCATGCTGTCGTAGCAGGGCACGGGGAGTTGCAGACCGTGCTTCTCCACCCTCCTAAGCTTCTGCCTCCAGTATTGCTTTTAGAATAGCGACTCCAAACCTTTGGGAGACGGTGGATCAGGCCCGTTGTGGACCACTGAGTATGCAGGCGCAGGAGGAGGTGGTGATGACGCGAGAACATCATCCTGCCATTGCCAGGGGCTCCTGGATTGGCCTGAGTTTTGGTCAGTCAGAGCCAAGGAAGGGCTGGTGCTTCCATGCAAAGCCAGTGAGGCTGCGAGAGCACCGTGCGCCACTTGCTGCCGGCTGCCGGAACCTCACGGACCATCTCCCACACTCCTGCAGACCACCTGCGCTTCATGGACCAGTGGTTGGGAACTGCTGTTCTAGAAAACTGTGAGTTGCATCCAGGGTGGGCAGAATAGTCGTGCTTAGTGTTTGTGTTCTGCTTTCTAAGTGGGCAAAGTGCTTCACCTTTTTTATCTTGGTATTTGCCTTGCGGCAACTGGGAAGAATAATTGCCCCATTCTGTGGCTGAGTAGACTAAAGCAGAGAGGGAGGGGCTTGCTGAAGGCCACTTCGTGCGTTTGTGGCAGAGGCAGGATCCAGTTGTGCGGCTCATGCACTGCAGCGGGTCATTGATGCTGCCCTTCAGAATCGCCATTGTGCCTCTGGCTCTGCCCCTCACTCATTGTTTTGCACCTGGTACTGGTTGGTGGACCTTGGGGAGTTGTACTGCACTTAGGAGAGCTGGTGCAACTCGGGGCCACTCCCTCAGCCTCCCACCTGCAGTAGGAGGGAGAGGGATGCTAACCTCCCTTACAAGATGGTTGGGAAGATTACAGTGAACTAATGTATGTGAACACTGGGAAGCTCCATATCAGTGCCAGGTGTGAGTTTCTTGTGGGAAATGGGTTATGGTGCTTATTTTGGCCGTGACCTCAGTGTGTTTTTCAAAGGTGTTTCAAAGCAACCTCAAACAGATCCATGCATACCAACGAAGGTTGAGCGAACTACCCAGGCAGCAGCAGGCCATCATAACCGAAAGAGGCCATCCCTGGCTTTAGAATTTACCATTTTTGAGAGGAAAGTGGCACATTTCTCTGCACTGACCGTTGCTGTCAGGTCTTCCCACAAGCTAGAGAGGTATGAGATGGACACAGCGCCCCATTTGCCACACGCTGGAAGGGTTGCCGTCAGTCAAGCTAGAGTTTAGACCTGCAATTTTTTGCTCAGTAATGGAGAACAAATCCTGGGGAAATGAGAGGGCGGGGAAGAGAGTAGTTGACTCCCCTTTGGAACTTCCAACTCTAGCGGGAGAGAGTGGGGCAGTGTCGCATAGCACACTGCCACAGCTTTATTTTTAGGTTCCCTTTTCTGCACATTTAATTGTGCCCCCATTGTGAAGGAGCGGTGCTCCTGTGTTCCCGAAGGGTCACTGAGAGTTTAATGGCGCAACAAGTAGCTCCTTGTTGGGGCAGCCAGTGACACCCCTCCCCAGCGCCTCTAGGATCTGTGAAAGGCACAACAAAATGATGGCCTCGCTTCTGACGTTGCGTTGGTTTGTCTCGGAAGATCGGTGCTGGGTGGGATTTGGATACTCATCATGGATGCTGTTTGCAAGCAAAAGAGGAAACATCCAGTGGGGTCCCCAGTGGTCTGACAGGGCTTATTCCAAAAGTATGTCTCTGTGACCATCCACAGAGGCCAATATAACTGGGGAACCAGCCTCCACCTACAAATGCTTCTCCTTTTGTTTGCCAAGGTTAGGACAAGGGACCTCTTTGTGTTTGGTGGCAGAGGGGGTCGTGATCCTTAGAAAGCAGGGAAGTGGTTTTCTGCTGGACCATTGGCAAACTAGTGGAAGAGCCGCCCTTGCTTTGCGTGCAGAATGGCCCAGATGCTGTCCCTGGGAGCATCCCCTGGTGGGTTGGAAAAGAGCCTTCTCTGAAACCCCCGAGAGGTGCTGCCCGTCCGACTCAGCAGAAGGCAGCTCCTAAAAACCAGCCTGCTGCGAGGAATGTCATTCTCAAGTTTCTGGAGACACGCTGGTTCCTCATCCCAACGTTTTAGGGCCTGCTCCTGGAAAGAGAGGTCTGATTTGCAGTGGCAGACTGATGCCTTCAGAGGACAATAGTCGCGCGGTGAACTTGGACGGGTCAGATTTCCTTGAACAAGATGGGCTTTCTAAGGAGCGAAGTCTGCAGGGAGAGCCAAACCAACACTTGGTAGCTTCCAGTAGTGGCTTGAGCCCAAAATAACTTCATGGTGGTGTTCCCATTTTGTGGCTCATTGTCGTTTTGATTGGCCAGTATTTCTTTGCTCCTTCCTAGCTGATAATTCCAACCACAAATGAGAGAACGTTGTATTATTTGTTGCCAGGAAGATGACCTCCCTGTCCTTGGACCTGTTTCATTTTTTGTCGGCCCCCCCACCCAATTTTTTTTTAATACCACTCATCTGAATCATGCAGTATAATTTTCTGATCCTCATCTGTATTGGTGATTCTTTCCAGTTTTGTGTCATCAGCAAATTTCACCCACTTTCTGTTGACACTCCTCCTCCTCTCTTTTCCAAGGTCGCTAATGAAAATATTGAAGAGAGCCACGCATTGGGCTTGATCCTTAAATGAACTCCACTTCTTTAACCTTGGAGCAATTTGAGTATTACTCTGTGGGCTCAACTCTTCCCTTGCCTGTCTTTGCAACCAACTATCTACTCGTCGTCTCCTCCTGCCTGTGTTAACATCTTTAGTCCCTCGTTACCTTCTTCGGGTTCTTTCTTGGCATTGAGGGTCTGCTCGCGCCACTCTCGTAACTTCTGAGCACACGGCTGTGTTTATGTTGCCATTTGCTCCTAAGCCAGGAGGCCAGTCCATTTTTGTGTTACAATATCTCGCGATATCCCCATGTCAGACAGTGTGGATGTGTCTGACATATCACATCTTTCAAATCTGGGTGCTGCCAGCCAGGAAGCACTGGACCTTTCACTGCAAGTGATGGAGAAGTTGCCCGTCTCACACTCTCTAGGCACTTGGCCTGCTCCTAGACCAGCACTCTTAAATGCTTTGCTTCATTTCACCTGTTCTGAACGGAACCAGTCCTGATCATCATGCTGAACCAGCTGTCCTGATAACTGACCAGCTGAGGTGCAAGTAAGGGCCTTGCCTCTGCTGTGCACTCACTATGTGGCCAGGAGCAAGTCATTCCCTCCTGGTCTTGGACTTCTCCACCTGCAGAATGGGGATAATGCCCTGTAGCAGTCTGGTAAAGACTGTTTCAAGATAGTAAGCACGGAGTACTTCACACGCCGAGAAAGGGCTGTGTGAATGGAAAGTAATGTGAATTATTGTAATTCTTGCGTTGCCTGCTTCGTCCTGCTTTGTTCCATTTGTTACCTGTTCTTTTGTCTTGAGGGATTGAACTCTTGAGTGTCTAATTTTCTGCGTGCAAGAGTTGAAACCCTGGCCTTGCGCAGGTACAGAGATGTGTCCCCTTGCGCCCTCTTGCCTCTCTGTGCCAAAGAGTGGGGCTCTTGTGCCTTCACCAGAGTTCTGGGATTGTGGCCTGAGGCAGGGTGAGGTTCTGCTGAGCTCATCCTTGCGCATGTTTGGAATCGGACTTTTGAGCCCTCGGCAGCACTTTGCTCACAACCCAGACAATGTGAGCGTTCTCAGCTTTTGGTTGCAATGGCCCCAAAGTGTAAAATAAGTCCTTAACCTTGTTAAGGAGCAAACTGGATAATTCTGGGCAAGATGTAATTACTTTGCTTTATTTCTTAAATATACATGCACCATCACTGTTCTTAGCTCAACTTAAAAATGGAAGTCTGACAGTTTTTGTAATAAAGGCAACTAGAAATAAATACCTTAAATAAATGCAAATACAAGCCCCGCCCCCAGGACAATCCAACAGAAATAGTGGGTTGCATTGTGCCCAATCAGCCCTGACTGGCAGTGAGTCTCCAAGACCTCCGGGCAGACGTTTCTCAACCCAACTCTCTGAGAACCTTGCCTTGGAGTGCCTGGGATGGCACCCGGGACCTTCTGCAGCCAAACCCTGGTGCCCTCACGTGGACATAGTGCCCTTCCCCAGCTGGGAACCAGGGTAGCTCCGGTGTGTCACCATCTGGGTGGTGCAGTGGGCAGTGGCTGAAGTTTTTTGGCTTGTCAAGCATGCAGCCAGTCTGGGTGCTGTTCCCATATATGGCTGTTCAGAAGGAAAGCTCAGCCTCCTTCTGCTCAGTTTCCAGGGATCAAAAACTCCAGTAACTGCCCAGGGTCTTGCGTGGTGAGGACACAGGCTGCAGCAAGCTGGCCTTCTCCAAGGGGGCTGTTCCCTGCCACAGTTGCCAAGCCAGTTCAGAGAGGATTCCCTTCTTTTTGAAACTGGCCAGGTTTCTGCTCCCTGGATCTTGTGGCTGCCCTCTTTAAATTCACTTCAAGTAGAAACTTGGGGCGCTCTGTGGTGGCAAGTTCGAGGAAATACGTGAAATGAGCATAGAGAAGGCGACCGTGTGCGCCTCCCTTTCTTTGATACTTTCTTCTCCCCCCCCCATCTTCCTCCTGGTGTTTCCAAGAGACTCTTGTCGGCTCGGAAAGCTGCGTAGGCCCGTGGCGGCTCAACCTTTCCCTCTCCCCGAGCCCCGGTCTAATCAACCCCTATAATTTATGCAGAAAATATGATTTATATTTAATTTCACCACACTTGCATTGTTAATTTGAGATGTAATTAACCCGTCGCTATGACAACTAATTTCGTGATGCCGTAAATTACCGCCGTCTTTTCATCAAAATTCAGTTAGTTTGGCTCCTGTGTGCAATGTACTGATGCAATTAGGTTGCCAAGGGCAACCCAAAAGTGTTCAGTTTCTTTTGTGTATCTGCAGTGGGGCAGAAGCTTTTTCTGGTGCCGTTATCCCAAAGTCCTGTTCTCTTTGGGGAAGTGAGCCAGGCGGCGAGTCTACGGAGGGCAGCCTGTGACGGAGGGAGCGGGAAAGCGGAGGCCGAGCGGGACCGCTCTCTGGATCGCGCTCCTGCGCCTCCGTCTCTCGCACACGGCTGCTCTCTCGGAGCTTGCTGGCTTCGGTAATTGTGCTTAAACGCTCTCCTCCCCGTTGAGCCTGTGACCTGCCCTCCGTCCCAGCCTGGCTGGCTCCCTCTCTTCCGCGCTCCGTCAAGGAGGAGGAAAGAATGCTTGACGGAGACTCAGCCTCCCCCACGTCACGGCAAAGGATCCTCCCGCCGTGTCCAGTGATTTTGCATCCCTCTTGAATCTTCTTCTTCTTCTTCTTCTTCTTCTTCTTCTTCTTCTTCTTGGTTTCTATCCCCCCCACACACACACACACTTCAAGATCTAGAACTTGTTTATATAGATTTTTGTTCTCCTCTCCTTGCTGCCCCCCTTCGTTATTTAAAACAAAAACCCTGTGTGTTGCCTTTGTCACGGTAATTCCCATTTTGCCAACACCAGGGGCCCAGGCAGACGAGTTACTAAGGAACACAAAATTTTAATTAGTGTATTTTAATCATTCAGGCTTTCCGAGCTAATCCACAGACCCTGGAGAATTCCCGAGATGCAGCTCTGTTCTGCTTTACCATTTATTGTTGAGTCTATTATAATTACTGTTAGCAGGTGGGGACTGGGAGATGTTTATTATGAGTTTTTCATCTTTAGTATAATTACCGAAAAAAACAAAATAAAAAGATGTCAGCGCATTTTGTATTCCTAGAGATATTTTTTCTTAAAAAAACAAAAACACACACATTTTTTAAAAAGTACATCATGTGCCGCTGTGTTTATACATGAGTGTGAGTGTGTATATATAGACACACATGTCTATATATTTTGGTATTTTTCCCGCGCTTTCCAAGAAAGCTTTCCCAATTAGCGTTGTTCCTTAAATTATTTATTTGTCTTGTCAAACAGCAAAAACTGGCACCAGTCCCTTAAATAAGTAACTACTTTTTCTTTTCTTGTTTTCTTGTGTTTTTTTTTTTTACATTTCTAAACTTTTATGCCTAGAAACTAAAATGGCAAGTGAAGTGGGGGGAGAGTTGGAGAGATGAGAATGTAGCAAAAATAAAGCCATAGGGGAGAGGAGGAGGGGAGAGCTGCGAGGAAGAGTCCAGCTTCCGCCAGCGCCATCAGGGATCTGCGTCTGCTGCGTGTTTCGGTGGGTGCTTCGTTGCTGGCTCAGCCTCAGTCTTCTACATCTGCAGCAAGGGCACAATAATCCTTGGTCTTACAGAGTTGTTGCAGGGCCAATGTCCAGATAATACGCAAGTGAAATACTTTTCACACTCAGCACCATGCAAATTATCTGGAACCAGTATTGGTTGCAGTCCTTGAGGTGTGCACCTCACTTCCAGTCTGCCTAGTTGTCAGGTTAGTGGCTGTGTGTGACCCAGGAGCACAGAAAGTGCCACATGTCTGGGGCCTCATGCAAGAGCCTTGTCTGATCCCTCTTCCTCCTGCGGTCCTGCATCCTGTATGTTTGGGTCCTGCAGCATCACTGGGTTCCTGGCCTTTGGGGGACAAAACACATGATATCTGTTTTAACACAGATCTGCCGCAGTTGTGTGTAATGCCAGGTGCACAATTGAAAGCACAAGAGGGGTGTTTGGGTATTTGTGTTACCTTTCCACTATTCCCAGTCCTTCCCGCTTGGCTATTTTTCTAGGCTCCTATACTGGTAGTTGGGCCAACCTAACATGGCCCTTTGCCTCTTAGTGCCCCATCACCTTTTGAGCAACTTTTGTGAGCACAGAATGTTGTCTCCTACTGAGTCAGACCCTTCATCCCTCTTGCTCAGTATTGTCAACTCAGGCAAGACTCTTGCCTAAAATCCTAGAGGGCTGCTGCCAGTCAGTGTAGTTCAGCTATTTTCCTCCTTTTCCATTTCATGGCACACTGACAAGGCATTAAAATGGTCAGGCACACCATCAGTTTTTTGACAATTGACAAGGCACACCACACTGTCAGTGCGGGACTCACATCCCTTAGTGGCCTTACTAATAAATGACTCTCCCCCGTGGTACACCTATGAACCATGTGCGGGACACCGGTTGAAAATCACTGATGAAGAGACTGCTGAGCCAGATGGACCAAGGATCTGACCTGGTTGCCACACTGTATTTGACTCCAATGTAACCGGGGAACAGTGCACATGACACCTGATCTGTGTCCTCTTGCATTAAAATTCATGCATTATAGTGAACCCATGCAGGAATACACAGGAATAACAATACTTCCTTTGAGGGTTGTTTTCATGACTATGTCAAGATAAGTCATTCAAAGTACTTTGTATACTCATAAATCACTGTACCAGTGTTAATTGTCATTATTACAGCTTTAAGGGGTGAGGTCCTGTGTTTAAAAATGGACACGTGTAAGTCATCCCTGTGTAAACATACTGCGTGCAGGTTCATGCATGAGTTCTTGAAGGCAGTTTCACGTGTTCCTGGGGCTCAGCCAGTATCTGCCACCCTGGGGCACCATTACTGTCACCTCTCCAAGCTCTACCACTCATCCCTCTTGTTTTCTCTTCCTCTAGGTTATATGGGTATTTGTAAATGGGGTGGGTGGGGGGAGAGTGTTTCCTCCCACCCACCTGTGTTGTGTATTTTTCCTCACCTTATCCAGAGTGAAGGAAAAAAATTTCTCTCCCTTGTGACAATTTTCAAGTTTCCCTGGAAAATTCCACATCTCTGCACAAGTTCCTTGAGCATATGGGGCAGGTGGTGGGGGGGGGAGCCTAGCGCAGGATTAGCCTTTGTGGTTGATGCAGAATTTCTCCAACATAATTAGTTTGATTGTAACTTTTTCTGCCACAAAAACTGGGCGGAGAGCATTGAAAAATCTGCCTCCTGTCTCATGCCAGCCCTTAGCTTTTTTTCTTTCTGTCCCCCAGAATTTTCAGCAGAGGGAATTGGTCCATATCAAGTGAACACTCCAGCAGATTTGTTGAAATTTAGCATGAAAAAATGTTATGCATACCTCTTTAAAAACAGCAGGAATGCTCAAGAGCCTGCATCACTTTCTCACCCAGGGCCCCACTGAAATAGTGCTCCTTTCCTACCACTCGGAGCATGGAGGCTGATTCTTGTCCTAGACACTCCCCTCCACCAGAGTTTTGGGGAGTTCAGTAAAGGACTTGGGCTTAGAGATTTTACTCCGTGCATGTGCAGAGAGTACTTAAGTGCAGTTACAGCCGTCCCTGCAAAGCCAGCATCAGACAGAAAAGCACTCTATCCAGGCAACAGCAAACGTCAACTGGAGCGATAGTGTTGGGCAAGTTCACTTTTTGAGTGTTTTCTTGCTATACCAGTTACTAAAGGCACAGGGGCCCTGCTAGGAAAAGAAATGTGGTAATCAATTCAAGAAACCATTCAGGACAGGTACGCATATTTTTCATACTCAGAAGTAAGTCCAATGGGACTTGCTCTCAAGTGAATGTGTGTAGGATTGCCACTTAAGGTTGCGATCCTAAGCCCACTGCCAGGAATCCCTTCTGAGCTCACGCTGAGAATTGCGTATCGTCATATTTTTTGCCTCTCGCTTTGCTCTCAGTAGAGATCGGAATCAAAGCATGTTAGGGGTTGGTTCCCTTGTGGTCCTTTGGCGACTTGTCCTGGACTTGCTCCTGTGTCTTCAGCAGCATCCTGACCAAGTAAGCGGGGGTGCGTCTCTCATCGCTTTAACCTCATGTCAGGAAAAGCTTCCGTTGCTCAGGCCTGTGATCAGCCTGATGTTGAAAGCCCAGGAGCCTGGCCAGAGGGAAAGGTGGCAGCAGTGCCTCCCCCATCTCCCGCCACTCTCGTCAGCTTCCTCCAGTGACAGGCCGAGCCGGTACCAGCTGGTGGCCTTGTTGAAGAGCTGCTTGGAGGCCTGGAGCCTGCCCCTTGCCACCTCCACCCTTTCCCATCTCGGCCGTGGCGGCACTACAAAGAGGCCCTCCTGGCCCCCTGTGCGCGGAGCCTTCTGCATGTGCAGGCTGGGGGGAGGAGGGGGGCAGGGACTCGCCTCCTTGGCTGCTCTTTATTGAGTCTTCAAGTGCTGGCAGGACACTGCATTAAAAAGCCATTTGCCTTTTGTGCCGGCCTGCTGCTCGCCCCGTCCCCGGCCTCCAGCCGCCTCCTGCTCATGTGACACCGGCCGGAGTTGTAAAACAACCGTGCACATAGTTGGCATCCTGGCTAAATGGTGGTAGCCATGGCAACTTGCCCAGTCAATCATTTCTTGAAAGCAAGGGGGGGCATTTGTGCACTTGGAGTCCAGCCTCTGGGCTTCTCCTGTAGGGGAGAAGTTTACGTTATGAAACAAAGCAGCTGTTTTCTTCCTTGTTAGAACCACAGCGGCAGAGGACCACCTGCCTCCTCTCCCCCCCTTGACAAGTAGACCTGTGGGCCACCTGTTCCAGCAACCCCCCACTCATGCCAGGAGTGCGGCCAAACCCAGCACCTTGTCTCCAGGCTCGACCGTGGCCCCTTTGGCCCTCTGCCTGCAGGGCACACGATGCTGGGTCCTGAGTCCTCCTGGGCACTTCATTTGGGAGGGAGGCGGGGTCATTACACTTGCCCAGCACCTGGCAGGATGCCCAGGGTCCGTGTGCGGGAAGAGGGGAGCATGTCCCAATTCCATGTCAGCGCCTGGCATGGAGGCGGTTTGAACCCCCTCTGCTCCCTGTCACTGGGCAGGCTGCCCAGGGGGCGTCTGAGTTCCTTCAGTCTCCTTGGCAGGCTGCCTGGGGCTTATCTGAAACTGGTGTGTAGGGAGCAACGTGCAGTATATCTCGCCGTGGCCGTAACACCTACTTGCCACCTTGGCAATTGCCTCAGCCTCACACAGTCCCAAGCGGGCAGTTGCCCCAGGTAGACAAGGCCTGCAATGTCTGTTGGTTCTGGGGCTACAATCCATCTTCCAATCCCATCCAAAAACAGAAGCTTTTCTACTCATCATGCTCCCTTTTGCTTGCGGGTGTGTGTGTGTGTGTGTGTGTGTGTGTGTGTGTGTGTGTGTGTGAGAGAGAGAGAGAGAGAGAGAGAGAGAGAGACTTTGCCTTTGGATCACTTCCTGTGAGACCAACTCCTGCTGCCTCTCCTGTGGATGGAGGTGCTGGCCCATGGGCTCTGGAAACAAGCTGGCCTCCTGAGAGATGCTGCAGTGCGGTGACTTCCCCAGTTCACATCTTGCTTCTGCCATGCATTTGAGAGGTGCTTTGGCAGCCTCTGGCTCTTGGCCTCAGTCTTCCCCATCTGCAATATGGGAATAATAATACCTTACAGAGTTGCAGTAAGAATTCCATCAAGATAAGACATGCATAGCATTTTGAAAGTTTGAATAGAGGTACTAAGTACAGGCATTCTCCAGCATCTGTGGGAGTTCTGTTCTGGATCCCCCGTGGGTACCTGAAACCGTGGATACTGGGGATGCCTTTTTAAAGATAGGGGAACATCAGTGGTTTTGCTGCAACAAGGTAAAAACAAGCGATTTGTTTCCCTATCTTTTTAATAGGTGGCCCAGTATTCATAGTAACTGTGGATACTGGGGCACACCTGAATTACAATAGTTATTTCCTTTTGTTGGAGAACGAGACAATTTTGGTGATGAAATGAAGCCACCTTGAGCTCATTACAGGTGGGCCCCCGTATTTGCAGAGGATCTCAGGGGACACCCCCCCCCCATGGATACAGAAACCTTCACATTTGTATGGCAATGAGCATGCAAAGTCTCTGAGGCCCCCACACACACCCTACGTGCCCATTAACGTTGTTTAGAGTCTGCTTTTACAGGTAGCTATAAGCATTCAACATATGGTGAGATGCAGGCAGGCTGCCAGCAGCCTGAATGCTTGAAAAAACTAGATTGGCTGAAGTGTCCGATGAGAGAAGCCACGGCCTTCCAGCCCTATCCCAGATGTGCTTGGAAAAGTCCCCCAGCCATGGAAAGAGCTCCCTCTTTCAGCTGTGGTAAATCTGCCAAGGCTGCCCCTGCTGCTGCTGCGGCAGATTGCCGATTCCATCTTTGCTTGCCAGCAGCCTGCCCATCCTGCCTTCAGTCGCCCAAAGGAAAGCAAGAATGCCCTGGAAGGAAACTGGCATTGGCCCTCTCCACCATCTGCTGCATGCCAGTGCAGTCGGCCAAGGCTGGAGCCCCAGAGTCCCCCCTTGCCTTCCTTTGCCTGTGTTCGTTCTGGGCGGTCAGCCTGTGTCCAGGGTGGCACCAAGGGGGGATGCGACCCAGGCAGGAGGAATGTCTGGGTGTGTCAAGAGCTGACAGGAACACCACACTGGAGGACTGTGGTGGGGAGAAATGGCAACTCGTGCATCTTCTCTGTGGGTCGTTGATTGGCAGGGCCACAAGAGCGTGCCCTGGTGTGGTGCAGCAGCTGAAAGACGGGCTGTGAATCAGGGCACCCCCCCCCCCCGTCAAATGTTGTCTCCGCCAAGAACTTGCCTGATCTGGGCCTCAGTCCTTCCATCTGTAAAATGGGAGTAATAAAACCTTGCAGCATTGTAAGAACAGCATGTGATAACATAGGGGAGGGACATCATGCTGTACAAAGGTAATGTTATTGGCCAGTGTTGCGTTCTGTATTCTTACTTTGGTGACTGATCGCATTCATGTGTGTGTGTGTGCGTGTGCGTGTGAAGTTCTGTAAGCCACTTTTAGTGATGTGGTAAGAAGCTGAGATAGAGAACTTCAAAATAAATACTGTTGTACAAGGTTACACTTGTACACACATGTGAGTAGGGTTAGTGTGCACACCTGTCCTTTTTTCCCCTTGCAATTTCTCCCAATCTTTTAGCATCATAAGTTTTGCAAGAGACCAGCACAATCCGATGACCCGCCAGAAAACAAGATAAGCCGCAAGATCAGCCCACACTATCCCCACCAAAATGTGTTGCAAGTAAGGAGTGTCATTGCCATTGGAGCTGCTTTTGATGCAATCACTGCAGGTGGCTCAAGCAAGTGAGCCAAGTCCCACTCCTCACACTTTCCTCAGTGAAAGTAGAGAGGAAAAAAAAGACCCATCCCAGTTTCTCGCTCACACACAAACGCACCCTGTATTGCAGTTGCAATTTTTATAAACGGTGGTCACATTAAGAATGTATTGCATGTTCTTTGCCCTTAAATAATTTTATTTCTATTTTTAATGCATTTATAATATAGTTTTGGGGAGAGGATATGGGAGGTCACAGTTCTGCCCTGGGAGAGGATGCAATCATGTCAAATGCGATGATACTTCAGAACTACAGAATCTGTCTGGATAGCTGTCTGTAGGGAGAACAGGAGCAATGTGCAGGCAGTTACACCTGTGTGCACTAGAGTCCATGCACCTGTCACTCCCTTTGCACAGACACCTTAGAAAACCTGGAGAACATGACTGCTTGTTTGCACTGCCTGGCAAGACAAAAGGAAGCCAGCTTCTCAGCATCTCTCCCTGAAGAAAAAAGAAATATCAATGCCTGTTTTAAAACCAGGGGGAGTCATTAGAATGTTGGGTCTGTTTCTAGGAAAGCCTGGCTGCAGTGAACCACACTGTGGTTGCCCTCAGTTGGACAACTGTAATGTGCTTTGCGTGGGATTGTCCATGAGAACGTCGTATGGACACTGTAGTCAGCCACTTGCAAGCCTCAGCTCTTGCCTGGGACTGCCCTCTGTGCTTGCATTGCCTCGATTTAGCAGATTTAGGGTGCATCGTTCAAGGTGCTGACTTTGACCTTTGAAGCCATAAAGGGTTTGGGCTTCCTGTGTGCTCCAAGCATTGGCTCAGGCTTTGCTCCAAGCACCTTTGCTGCCTGTGGTGAGTTCACAGTGCATGCAGTAGCATAGTAGCTGGATGAACTCAGTTTCAAAGGTTAATATCAAAATCTGGAGTGGATTACCTAAAAATTACTTACAACACCATTAAAATTCTGAACCTTTTTTTTTCTGTGGTTATAAATTAATTTAAAATGTCAGGGTTCCCTCCTTCCCCCTTCTTGAGAAATCCAATAAGAAACTGAGCCAGTGGAGCAATCTGCAAACTGTCTGGCACAGAGGAAAGTGTGTCTTTTCGATTGGTGAGGGGAAAAAAATATGGGCCTTAACTGGAACCAGATGGCAGCGCACTTGAGAGAAATCTGCTAAAAAGGGAAAGGGAGAGGGAAGGAGGGGGAGACTGCGAGACTGCGTGCCAGGCAGAGGCAACAGGCAAGCCGGCCGCACGTGGTCTGGGGAGGGCGTCGGAAGGAAGAGGGCAGGCTTGAAGGGAGACAGGTCCTTGTTGAAGGAAGGAAGGAAGGAAGGAAGGAAGGAAGGAAGGAAGGAAGGAAGGAAGGAAGGAAGGAAGGAAGGAAGGAAGGGAGGGAGGGAGGGAGGGAGGGAGGGCGGGAGGGAGGGAGGGAGGGAGGGAGGGAGTGCTGGGAAGGGGAAGAAGGAAGGAACCAGAGTGTGAGGAGTGGACAAACTTTCCTCATTTAGGAAAGGAAGGAAGGATGAAATGGGCCAGGGAAGACACAAACAAACCAAGGAAGAAGCAGCAAGTAAAAGAATGGGGGCATAAAAGGCCCAGTGAATGGATGAATGAATTGGTGGTCTGGGGGAGGCACAGCGGGGCTAGGGAGAGAAATGAGCTAACTCGCCATAAGGCAGCTTCCTGTGCTGAAGCTGCTGCCAGAAGGCCTGGCCAATGGTACCTGGAGCACCTGCTTGGCCTGCAGATTCAATCCCTGGCAGCATCTCCAGTGGCAAGGGCCTCAGGGAAGATGGCTGGCCAAGGTCCTCCTCTGCCTGAGAACAAGCAGTGGGGCATGAAGGCAGGAGCTCTTCCCTCCCTCTGTGGGCTTGGGATCCAGTGTCCTGGCTGTCCCTGGGCCTGTGAGCTCCATCAGTGCAAAGCCCCCAGCAGCAGGCAGAGCCAACTTGGCAGAGACCAGCCTGTGGTGCAGTCACCGCTCAGATCTTTGAGCGAGAAGACGGTGGCCCACACCCATCACCAAGAACACAACTGGCCACCCAGTGGCCAACCCTTTCTCCGTTGCCCTCCTAAGCCACCAGGCTTGTTCTCAGGGAGAGGGGCCTGCCTCCAGCTCCTGCTTGCGGGCTTCTCAGAAGCTGGACCAGACGTGTCTTTGGCCAGAGCCTGCAGGGCGGCCCTGAAGTTCCTGACCCTTGGACTGAGGTCTTCAGCCTGCCCCGTCATCCCCTCGTGACGATCCACATTATCATTGGGAGTGGCAAGCTCAGCAACCCCGGGGGCAACCAGCCTCACTTATGGAATGGCTTGGGGTTGTTGGGTGTCCCTCATTCTACCTCCACCCCAGAAGAGCGTGGAAAGGAGCAGAAATGTCTCTGTTCCCACCGCCCTTCCCTGGCTCGCATCTCTGGCATTCCTCCCTCACTGTGAGAAAAACCCGGCTTCCCCGCTCTGTCTTCTGTCTGCCGACATGTGTTCCCCATTAGACCTTAATTTCAGAAGATTTACAACACATTAAGTAATTTGTAGGTTATTTCAACTTTAATCTGCTGAAGTCGAGAAAATCAAGATTAAATTCAAAACACACAGTTCTTCAAAGAGCCGGGAACAGAGAGGAGGCTGCTTGCTGGGCTCCCTGGGTGCCCGGTTTCTCACATCTGCCCCCTGGACTGGCCAAAGGGATGCAGGGGGCAAGGGGTTCAGGGCATCAGGTGGGTCTGCTTGACTCCCCGAAGTGGGAAGAAACAATGTTGGACATCTTGAGCCGGTCAAAGGTGGTGATGGGTTGGGGGGTATATTGAAAGCCCCTGTTATGTAAATGAGGACTATGTCAAGCAATTGAGAAAATATGTATCGTTTTAGGAAAGGGCTTTTTCATCTGAATGTCCTTCTTAACAGCTTTGGTTGGGATGTGGGTGGATGACTCTGCCCTGGCTATGATTGAATCCACTCTGTTGTTTCACTCAGAGGAGGTTGTTCGCTGCCTCTCTGCATGCTTGCCAGCTCAGGATTTGCCTCCTTCCAATCAAGAGCTGGAAGCATAGAAGTGTGCAAGAAAGAAATTTTTGTACATTTTCATGTCTTTCTCCCCACCCATCTGAATTTTTTTTCTTTTATTGTCTCCTATTTTTGTTTTCCTGTTTGTTTTTAATGCGGAATACCACCTCCACCCTGAAATTAACTGGACTTCCAAAAACGGCCCCCTCTGTTTGTTACAATGAGGTCCGCAGCCCATTTATTTCCGAATGAATAGAACCTGCTGTGAATGGCCCCATTTATATTGAGTGTGAGCGTGCCTCTGTATTTAATTCAGAAAAGCAGTCTGCCTTGCCGATCCGAAGTCTGGGAAATGCTGTTCACATTATATCGTACCAGCGTCTGTACTCGTACACGTGTGTTTGTGTGAATGGCTGTGCTACTGTTCATTTCGAGTGTGAGACCAGTTGCTGGACCCTTTACATCCGCAGAAGACAGAATATGCCAATTGAACCAAATGTATGAATAATCCTCCTCTTTCTATCTAAGATGATGGAAATAGTAAGGCCCAGACGACTGCCAAACATGGGTTTGGAGTATTTAACAGTAAAACACACACACACACACACACACACACACACACACACACACACACACAGAGCAAGCAATTAAACTCAAGTTACCCCACCAGCAAACCACCCAATTAAATTAAAATGGCCTCATGCCTGCTTGGTTCTGGCCACTGAATTAAAATTCATGGACTATGGGAAGCTGCCTTGTCCGATATCAGACCTTTCCTCCGTCTAGCCCAGGCTGGCAAGTGTTCAGACGGGTGTTTCCCAGCCCTCCCTACAGGGGGTGCCAGCGTTGAGCCAAAGGCCTCCTGCACAGCAAGCTGTACTTTCCTGTGAGCAGTGGGACCTGTGGCCCCGGAGGAAAGCTGCGCAACACTTCCAGGAAATACCCAGGCCTGGACTTCAGGCTAGATGGCCAACAGCTTGACAAAGGCAAGTAAGAGTGTGTGTGTGTGTGTGTGTGTGTGTGTGTGTGAAACATTCAGTTGGCCACTCGTCTGCTGAAAGTCGTGTCTAGGCTGCAGGCAGTTGCAGAGCTTGGTTCTGGCCCTTTGCGGGCCTTGAGCCTGGTTGGGCTGTGTAGACCTGACCAGCTGTTGAAAATAATGGCTTGCTTGCGGGACAAATCCACATGGCCTGGATCCCCATGGAAAATCACCCGATGCACGATGCAAAGGAAGCTGGGAAGGAGAGGGAGCTGCTTGCAAAGGTGGTGACATTTCTTTGCTCGCTGCTGCAGCGCGAGGGTCGTTGGGCAGGGCTGGGAGACGAGCACTCCACCCGCCGGCTTTGGCAGACGTTTTCGGCTGGGCATGCGGGCTCATCTGAGCGTGCCAGGCAGGTAGCGCGATGGTTGCCCTGTTTCTCCTTGGTTGTCTGCTAATCTCCGAGTCCTGGATCACAGCTTCCTGCGAGCCAGGCATGGAGGAGACCCTATGAAAATGATGATATGTGACAATCAGTCACAGCAATTAGTGTTTTGGTTAACAGGCCTTTTTTGTTTTCTCTCACCCAGACAGAATGTCACAAATAAATCCTTGCCTGCATTTGCATATTAATTGGATCGGAGACGTCAAGCATCTTTCATTAAAGAAAATGATCTGCATATTTGGAGACATAAAATAGTTATTTTGATGGGTTTTTTTCTCTCCATAAGATCAGGGGGTGGGGGAGGAAGGTGATGGGAGCAGTGGAAATTGAGGTAGATAGAGAGGAGGCAGAGAAAGCAGCTTGGCAGGCTTAACCCCTTGTGGCCCAGCAGAAACCCGCCTGCCGGTGAGGAAATGTCTAAATAAATAAATAAAATGGGCCTTCTGGCTGGGAGAGTGGGAAAGTGGGTAGGACATGTTTTCTCCTGGCAAGCTGTAGGGTTCAAAGAGTTCATCAAGACACAAACCTAGAACAAAGCCAGCCTCCTGGCCTCTCAAGGACTGGTCTGCAGACAGCAGTGGGATAACCTCCAGGGATCCAAATTTGGGCTGTGGGGTGGCTCAGGAGAAGACTGTCTTTTCTCCAGAACTGTGTCGGCACAGGTAGTGTAAGAAAAATCCACCTGTCGAGGAGATATCTGTGTTAGGATCAACTAGAAACCAGACTAGAGTGACTTCAAATGTGTTTTGCTGTGTGTGTGTTTGGGAATCCTGGGTAAGGGGGTTGAATCAGGATTAGAGCAGAGGGTGAAATTCTCCCCTATTCCCACATCATGCTCCCAGTCTAGTTCTCTTGCCCTCCCCAGACAACATGGCAGTATTTATCCCTAAACCCAAGCACTTCCGGACAAACGTCGCATCAAGGTTGCCCCTAAATTGGCAGACTCATGCACCAACTTTAAAACCAAACCATGGTTTGGAGGGTCATCTAAACTGAGTTTGACCCACTGCAGACAACAAAGTAAAGAAGGACAAGTTCAGTGGTTTGGTTTTTGGAACTTGGCACACTGCCTGTTGAGCAATGAGGAGAGAGAGAGTGAGGAGGACACAAAAACATTGGGGTGGGACACATTTCACCATACTGAGAAGATCAGATGTAATTTCTTTTCAACCATATTCCTAGTCCTCATTGTGGCAAAGGCAGGCTTGAAAGGCTCTAATGAAATTTCAGAAATCCAAGGAAGGCTGATTAAAAATTCTCAAGGACAAAGAGCTCTAACATCAGTTCTGGGGCCCGCCCACCCCCAAATAAGCAGAACCCATTGCACAAAAGCAAGTGCTTTGCACACGTCAAGTAGAATGTTTTTATATTTTGAATTTTTTATATTCTGAGTGGCACGGCTCTGTGAGTGTCTTGCCAGCGATGTGGCGGAACTCTGCCTTCTGTTTTGGGCCTCCCCGAGAACACATCCCGGCAGCGTTGCCTGGGACCAAGGGCAGCTGCTGACAGTCGTGCATTCCAGCTTGCAACTTCCAGAGAGGAGTCTCCGCCCCAAGCCCCCTTTTACGCCCGGCTTCCCCTCAAACTGGCACCGACATATTTCTGGGGTGATCTGCAACCACTCCGTTCGCCACCTTCCTGTGATATATATATTTTTTCTTTCAACATCTGATCCTGGGAAGCCATTGGTATCCAGGGAGCATTATCACACACACTCGAAATAACCCAGAAAGCTGCCAAATCCTTATTAGGGAATGAATCCCTGTTGGAGAGGAAAGGGAAGGCCCAATTTTATTGACAGGCTGGTGTGACTGCCGGCAGCTCAGGTCTTGCCCTCTCCGCCTCGTAATGCCAGCAGCCAGGAAAACCATCTCTGGAATGGGAGGCTTCTGCAGTGCTGCCATGCTTCAAGGTACCCCTGCCTCGGCCGTTGGTGCTTGCGTGGGACTTGGGCCCTCTTTGACTTTCTTCCACCGTTGACTTTCTGCTCAGCTTCCGAGCTCTCTTCCGTGAAAAGGACACCCTCAGTTCTGCCCTCCAGTCCACTTCCGCTGGCGGTCCTTGCTGCCTCCACTTCCCTCTGGGGTTTTCTGTCGCTGTGCTCGGGTCCTCGAGGTGCAGGTAGCCACGCTTGTTTGAGTGCCAGGGTATCGAGGGGTGGGAAGAAATGCGAGATTAGGAAGCTTAGCAGGCTTTAAAAGGCAGGTTCACTGAGGTCTGTCAAGCATCTCAACCCGTCATCGCAAAGTCCTGTACCTCCCAATGCCGGTTGTGGAGAGCAAGAAGGGGGGTCAGGCCTTCGGGCCCTGCTGGGTGTGACCCTGCGGAGCATCTCGCGTGTCCCTTTCCGGCTGCACAGATGCCCTCCACGGCTGGCACTGGCATGCCAGGAGCTGCACAGGTGGCTCTGGCCTTGGGGGAGAGGGGGAGCCAGACGCGCACACTGGCCATGCAGCGGATGGTGGCGCTCCCAGGCTCAGGGCAGGGTGTTGGGGGCACGAGGCTAATGTCCTGTGAGACGCGGTATGGGAGGGAGGGCTGCGGCCCAGCTTCGGTCCCAGCACCACCCCCAGCCAGGCGCGGGAAGGACAGACTCCAGGTTTCTGCGTCCCAGCTTCTGCGGGTCCACTCTTGCAAGGCTGTGTCCGGGGTGGGCAGCTTGCCTCGCAGTTGGGGGTTCCGCCCACCCCTCCTGCTTCCTCCCCACTGTGAAAGGCCAGGCAGGACGGTGCCACCGCAAGGTCAGCGTGGCCCGGGGCTATTCAGTGCCGTGCTAGAAAGCCCTTGGTCTGTGCAGCCCAAAGAAGTGCCTGTGCACCGATAGGTCTGACGCCCGCAGGGGCGTCCGGGTCAGGCTCCCTCATCCATCGGAGCGAGCAAGAAGCCTCTGTCAGCTGCCCGGGAGTTGGGTCTGACATGAGGACCCCCTGCAGCCAACCAGTGTGGCTTTGGGGACGTGTCACAGGCATTGGGGTTGACCTCTGGCTGCAACTCTGGGGGGGCCATGACCACTTGATGCGCACGTGAGGGAGCAAGGGTCTCGCTGGGCATGTGGCAGCGTCCTAGGTTGGAAGCCGCTTGAGGCATCTGCTGAACTTTGGCCGAGCAGGGAAGAGGCCGTTGGGCACAGGTCGTCCACGGTCCTGGCAGGCTGTGCTGCCAGAAAAGACCCACCCACCCTTCCTCCCTCCCTCCCACCCACCTCCTGAGCTGGGCCCAGAGACCTGTTTTGCCATGTGCCAGTGAGAGGGAAGATCTGGGGTTGTGGTTTGGATGGACAGTGGCTAAAAATGGCCTCCTTGGTGCACACCATTCACCAAGAAGCCAGCTGGCGCTATCAATCATGCTTCGGCACCATCAGGAAATGATTCCCAATCAATTATAATTGCTCTTTACCTATTTCCTGTGTGAATCACTTAAGTTTTTCCTTTGTCAAAGCAGCAAATGCCAGAGGCAGTGAGGGGCTGGAGACGGAGCTCCTTCCACTTCCTCTGCCATAGATTCACCAGGCCAGAAAGGGGGATGGAAAACGCACTGGGTTCAGCCCCTCCACCGCGTCTCAGGGCCCCCTCCTGTCATCCTGGAAGAACTGTCCCTTGAGTAGAGGACAAGGGCACCTTGCGCTGGGGGCTACATGCTGGCAGGCAAGACAGCCCGCCCACTATGACACTGCTGTGGGTGGAGCGGAGCTCTCCAAAATGATGGTTGGTTCCCATCAGTCTCTAGCAGAGCCTTTCTGTTGAGGAGATGGAAGCAAGTTGCTGGTTTGAAAGAGAGAGAAGGGGGGATTTCTGCCAAGTCGGATCCTGTGGCAGGTGTTACCTGCAAGTATATACTGCAAGAATCTTTCAGCTATTCTTCAAAACCAATTTCAAGCTTCCAGTCCGCATGATGGTTATTTTTAGGTACCTTAAACAGGCTACAGAGCAATGAGTTGTCTCATTCTATATCATTGGCCTGTGCCCTGATTTGGTGAAATGTTGATTTTCTTTTTCCAAGGGGATGTTAGTGCTGAAGGCTGACTCTCGTTCTTAGGTGAAAAGGAGATAAAGGGAGAGGGAGAAGGGGAAAGCCGTTTGCTGGACTGGTTTGGGGATATTGTAAATTGTGGGCCGCCTGAGATCAGGGCTGGCTTGTCATTTAAATGAGTTGGTTGTCACCCCCCCCCATGGGGGGGAGGGAAGGGGGAAGGAAGGGCAAGTGGAGGGACTCTGCCTTCTGCCAAAGCTGGCAGGTTACGAGCAGGGAGGCAGCTCCGTTGCCAGCCATCCATCTCGGCGGTTATTTTATGGAGTCCTCGGACGTCCGGAGTTCTGCGGTGTTTTGTTAAGCGCCGTAACGCAGAGTTTATTTAATGTGGGTTTAACTGCCTTGCGCTTTTATAAATCAAAATAATTAAAAATAATAAATTTGAAGGTTAAACAACAGCTTGCGCTGTGGCAGGGAGAGAAGGGCCTGGTGGAGAGAGGGGAGGCAGCGGGCCTGCCGGAATTCCACGTTGGAGTTGTGACACTGGGTGGGAGCAAGGCGAGGTGGGGGCACTGGGGGCGCAAAGCCCGTGGGGTGGACAGCGTCCCTCGTGGCCAAACGGTTCCTGCAGCAAACGAGCACGTCAAGCGGCCACGGACCAAATCCGGCCGTTGGTCCCTCTTGCTGCATCCTGCCCACCAACTGGCAGCAACTCACCTGAGCTCTTTGGCACTGGTGAGGCTGCCGACCTCAACTGGGAAGGGTGCACGGTGGGACTTGGGAATGTGTCGTGTCTTAAGCGGTACTGAAAATGTTGATGTCGGGATTTGGGTGTGCTTTTATTTTGCTTGAATTTGTGAGCCGCTTCAGCTATAACTTTTCCGTGGAAAGTCTATTTTGTACCATACGTCAACTCTGAGCAGGCCACGTCCCTCCCAAAAGAGGATTCTGATATTGCAGAGGAATCTCTGGGCTCCTCCTGCGTCAGGCAATTTGTCCAGTGCTACCTGGAGATGCTTCCAGGGGGGAAACTTGGAGCCTATGGGGCAGCCGTTCCCCGCCACGTCCGTGAGCTTGAAACGGGGTGGGGTGGGAGAAGCCAAATGGAGACAGGTCCGGCAGTTCCCCCCTCCTCCCAAGCCTCTTTTCTGCTTGTCCTCTGGGCCAGGATGCCTCCCTTGGAATGGCAGGTGGCCCAGTGGCAGTGGAGGGCACCCAGGAAGGGTGTGTGCCTCTCTCTTTCAGGTTCTTTCTCTGTCAGCCGGAGAAGGAATTTGAAGATTTTATCAGAAATACCAGTGCCTGATTTAGCAGGGTGTGAGGCAAGCACAGCTCCGCTCCACACAATCTCTTGATAAATGGCAAAAAAATAGTATTGGGGGGGGAAGCGGGCCTGGGGCAGGCAGCAGGAAAGCTGAAACTTGCCTGGGATGGCACTTGCAGTTTGGGACAGCTGATAAGGAAGATTTGCTGGCTCTCCAGCTTTTCCTATTTTTATTCGCAGAGGTGGGTGGAGGGAAATTCCATGAAAGGTGGGTGGGGGAGAGGGAGCGTTTCCCCCTCTCGTCCTTTGATCCTCTCTCCCCTCCCAAGCTGCCTACTTTGGACTAGTGTTTTGAATCAAATGCACAACAGAGGGCTAGAAACCAACACTGCTGACACCTGCTCCGATGGGGAAGCGCTGCAGGCTTGCTCCACTGCAGAAGAAGCCGTTGCAAAGCTTGCTTTCCGCGTGAGAAATGTAGCAGGAGCCCTGCAGGATCAGGCCAAAGGGCCATCTCGCCTACCATCCCGTGTCCCACAGCAGCCTAGCAGTCGCCCCACAGACAGGGGATGAAGGCTTGGACTTCTTTTGCCATTGCCCCCCCCCCCAGCTGTTACATGGAGAAGATAAGCCGGAGGTGACACATGCTCACTGAAAGACCCGTCCTCCATGAATTGGTGTGGTCATCTTCTCAGTCTAGCAGTGGAACCACCAGTGGTGGTCGCGTAGGGGGCACAGGCGCAACTGCCCCTGGGCACAACATTTTGAAGGGCGCCCGGGGTTCTCCTCGGGGCGGGGTACTGTCGGCTTCTGCGAGAATGTCAGGTGTTCTCCTCAGGGCGGGGTGCTGCCGGCTTTGGGTGTGTGTGTGCAATACTTGCCTGTCCCGGGTGCTAGCTACACTACTGGGAACCACCGCCATATTTTGTGATAGAATTCCATAGGTTGTTAACAGGCTGTATGAAGAAGGCTTTCCTTTGATCAGCATCATTGCGTGGGCCTTGATTACATGTGCCCATGGTGCCTTAAAGCCTCAGACATGCCTCTGTGCCGTCATGTTTTCTAAACCCAAAAGAGACAACGCAACCCAATGCCCAAGAGGGTGCTAGAATTAAAAACCCACGGTCTGAGTTCTGTAAAGGGCCTAAACATGTTGAAGGGGTCACAGCAGCTTCACTGTAAGTGAAAGCTAATGGGCTTGGGGCTTTTTAGTTAGAAACTACGATTTAGAGAGTGAGCAGGGTGGGAGGTTTTTCTTTTTCTTTTGCCTCTTCCCATATTCTAATCATGGGAGATCCCCAAAAACGTCTTCTGTTTATTGGAAATGGTACTTGGGGTGACGTACAGTAAATCTGACCCACAGAACTAAGTGGATTGGCTCAGACAAACAAAAGCAAGTGCTTTTCTCTCAGAGCATGATTAGCTTTTGAAACGCCTTGCCACAAGATATATATGACGAGTTCCGAGCTTTGGGGGCTTCAGAAAATGCCCGGGGGAGGGTTTGCCTTTCAGCAGCTGCTGTGCACAAGGGCCAAACGGAACATTGAGCTGGGCAGCCTGCTTGGGACTGCCGGGTGCAAGAGGGGGGCACTTGCCCGTGTGTGGTGCTTGTGGGCTTCCTGGAGGCGTTTCCTTGGCTGCTCGTGGAAACAGGGTGCCAGCCGCCACCGTCCTGGCCTCCGGCCTCCTGCAGGAGGTACCCTTGAGCGCAGGCAGGCAGGCAGGCAGGCAGGCCGACTGCTGCTTTGGCTGTCCATTCCCGCACCACTTCTGGCTTCACAGTATACTTTTGGAGATGAGGCCATCCTGGACAGGAGAGAGTTCTGGGAACGGGACAGGATTTAAGTGTTTTCTGGAAGGAGGGGAGACTGAGATTTTCCACTGCGCTATTGTTTCAGAACCTTGAGGACTGCAGGCTTGTGGTTTTCCATTCATTGGAAGTTGAGCACTCAGAGGAGAGCCCTGCCCACGGCTGTCTCAGAACTGGGGTTCTTGCTCGGTACTGAGTATGAGTTTCAAATTCAAGGAGCACTTTCTTTGCCACCCGGGGTATGGGGAGGGAGGGAGAAAGAAATACTGTAGCTCCTTGGAGCAGTTTAGCATCCTTGATGAAACCCTAATAGGAATCAGGCCTGATTAGGATTAGCCCAAGCAGCCAAGATGCTTGGCAGGCTCTGATAATCTCATGAAAATTCCCAGGATGGGTTTGCTCCAGAGAAGGATTTTCTCTGGAGGAACAGGATTAGCCCAGCTGTGGGGCGGGAGGGACTGAGGAAGGGGGCGTGGGAGCCAGGCAGGCAGGCAGGCAGGCAGGCAGGCAGGAGTAGTAGTAAATGGAGCTGACAAGGTCAACCTGGGCCTTTGTGCCTTCAGCCCGATTCGAGAGTCTGCCCTCCTAGGGCCTTCTAGTTTTGGGATGTTGTCGGACAAACGGGATTTCTCTCAATTCCCCCAGAGCACAGGCGAGATTGGAGTCGAGGTCCCGGGAACCCTTTCCCTACTGAGTTTTTCACAATCCCTTCCCTGCTGTGAGAGAGAATCATCTTTGGAGTGTGGCTTGTAAGAACCCCACATGGAGTGCAAGTGTGGTCGGCCCTCCTGAAAGCTGCCTGGCTCGGGTGGGCGCTTGGCCACTCACGGGTGGCCTGGTGGCCTTGCTCAGGGGCAGGGGGCTGGGGCTGTCTGGGAATTCAGCCACTGATGGGCCCTTGGCGGGTGAGGGGTGGGCTCCTCAGGGAGCTCCGTGCTGCTCCCGATCTCTCAGGTGTGTTGGTGAGTTGGAGTGGTGTACGTGTGGGCCCGGCCCCAGTCCCAGGCTGTCGGCATTTGGCAAGGCTCTGGTCGAGGCACTTGAGGAAGGAGGTCTGATCGCCAGGGGTGAGGGTGGGCGACAGGGGGCGGGGCAGGCAGTGAAATAAATAAATAAATAAATAAAAAGCAAAAATAAATAAATAAAGAGCATCACCAGTGGCCTCTGCACGGCTCACTTACGGTGGTTTGAGGGTGGGGGGGGGAGGAGCAGCTCGCGTGATTGTCGGCTTGATGAATTCCCCCTGGATGTAATGAGCTGGTTTTCTGCTGTTAATATTGCATCTGCTGATGAAGGCTTCGTTAGGATAATGGAACGAAGCTAAAATATAAATGACTCACTGTCAAGAAACAGCTTTTGCTCGTGTTCTCTTGACAGTTCTCGGGCCACGGCAGCCGTGGTGGCGGCTTTCCGGGTCTGGGTGCACTTGACGCGCCTACACACACTGCAGGCCCCACAGGAAGGGGTGACACCTGCCTGGGCTTGTAGCCAGTGAGCCAGTTTGGGTGGTGGGATGTCTCCCTGGGAGGTTGTCCAGACTGCTGGTGGGACCAATGGGTGGAGCAGCGGAGAGGATCCTGTTCAGCCCTGGGGCCTGACTTGACAGTAACTTGATCTGAGTGGCATATTGGTGTCTCTCTCGTGGCAAGTGCTCCAGCAGGGCTTCTCAGCATGGGCGCCTTTGGCCGGAAGTGTGTCGTTCCCCTTCCAAAAGTAAAAATCCTGGTTGCAAAGAACCTGGATTTGGAATATGAAAGGTTGACGGCATTTTGCTTGTTGCCGAGTTGGCTGGTTCTTGGCACATTTGGCAGCAGAGAGCGAATGGGGTGTGTGTGTGACTCCATCTTGGCTTGCATGCAATTTGAAATACTGTTAGCCCTGTAGATTGGCCCCTCTCTTGCTGTGCCTCTGGGGTTGAGGAGGGAGTTCTGCCCCTAATCCTGACTGGGATGCTGGCACACAGCCCATAATCCCCCTGGCCCAGTGCGCCGGTGACGCCAGACCAGAGGGCATCCAGCGCCACTTGCTGATCTGTCCACCGCCCTCTCTCAGTCTGGGCAGGGGGCTGCTGAGGGAGGCTGGCAAGTTCTGAAGGGCAGCCTTTGTGGTGCGCAGCCAACTTCAGCTTTCCTGCCTGACCTCTGCCCGCCTGTCTACCCACCTGCTTATCTGTCATCTGCTGTTTGCCCAAGAGCAAACCGTGTCTGCCATCCACCATAATAAAGCAGTCATAAAACAAACTCACAGGAGCTGAAAACAAAATCCAGAAGAAGTACAGCAGTGGAGGAGCCATGACAGTAGCAGCCCAAAGAGTGAAATGGGAAGTGTGTGTTTCTACTTCAAGCAGCCTAGGCTGAGCGTTCATCCCAGCAGAGTGGCCTTCCTAGGGGCTGTTGGCCGTGTTCCTCTGCATCTTTTTAGGTTGGGAGCCCTTCGGGGACCGGGAGCCATTAAAAAAGCAGTATATACATATTCTTAATCACAAATAAATCGTATCTGCAGGGAAACACTATCAGAGCCACCGTTCCTAGGAAGCTGCCTTGAGGGCCTGGAGTGCTATCACAGGCCTTTTGGAACTGGTTCAAATCCAATCTCTGACTTGAAAGTAAAATCAAACCACACGCATGCGCGCACGTGCGTGCAAGCACAAAATTGTTGTGTGTGTGCACATACGTATACAGGCATGCCCCAGTATCTGATGGCGTTCTGTTCCAGACCCCATCATGGATACCTAGAACGGTGGATACTGGGGATGCCTTTTTAAAGACAGGGGAACATCGCTGGTTTTGCCACAATAAGATAAAAAAGGAGCTTTGTTTAATGTCGCCTATCCTTTTAATGGGCGTCCCAGCATCCATGGTATCTGTGGATAACTGAAACTGTGGGTGCTGAATCAGTGGATACTGGGGTACACCTGTAATTATAAATGCTGATGGCAAACGTATATTATGGTATTGTGGTAGAGGAAAAACGTGATTCATGACTGAGCATGCTGTGAACATTCTCCTTCCCTCAGAGTGTGAGGCAGTGAGAGAGCATCACAAACTGTTTAAAAAGTTGACCCATCTAAAGCCTAAATTTGGGGTGGGGCTGCCAGAATTTTGATGAGCTCCAAATCAGGCATGGGTGTAGGTTTGTTCCAGATTTACTGGGTGATTGCGGCAGATCAACAAGTGTGTCTTTGATATACACACCCTGATTGTTTAGGAAATTCCTTGCTTATTGGAATCCCTGACCTATAGTAACTCAGATATAGGTTTCTACACATACATGCACAACATCTCAGTGAATGGTTCATAAGAACATAACATAAGAAGAGACCTGCTGGATCAGACCAAAGGCCCATCTAGTCCAGCTTCCTGTATCTCACAGCGGCCCACCAGGTGCCCCAGGGAGGCATGAGACAACAAGATGTTTGCATCCTGTTGCCACTTCCTTGCACCCGGTACCAGTAGCCCTCCACGTTTGTAAGGAGGTTGCACAATCCATCATTCCCTATAGCCCACGATGGACCTTTCCTCCAGAAAGAAATTGAAAGCTCCTAACATTCACTGAAAAATAAACCAAACTTTCCTGTTACGTCTGAATTCTGGAAACTGTGGTTTGTTCTAACTGTGATTATTGCAAACAGATCAGGATCCAACTGTGGTTTCAGGTCTTGGCTCATTTTAACTCTGCAGCTGCAGTTAGCATAAACCAGTTTATCTGCAGCAGTGGTTATCAAACATTTTAGACCAGCCCCCATTTTTTAGAATGGCACTCATGTCAGGAAGTGGTGTCATTAATTTGGAAGTGATGTCATATCTGAGAGTGACATCATCAAGCAGGAAATGCTGTCATTGTGACATAATAAATTGATACTCCTGGAATGCAAACTGGCATTCTTGGAGTGCAGTAATTGCACAACCATGCAACATCCCTGACAAAGCAAGATTAGGACAAAATATTATGTTAAAGCACCAAACTAAAAACATTTTTTTAAAAAAACAACCACCCTCAAGTGAAAATTCAAACAACACTCGTAAAAGGCAAGAATATGTTCTGCAGCTTCCAAGGTGGCTGCTCCCAGCTTTCCGTGATCCACCTGTCATTAGGACATGACCCACAGTTTGAGAAACACTGATCTACAGCACCCCCTGAGCCATTTACTGGGGCGACCTGCATATACAACAAGAAGACTCTGCCTGCATAACCACAGCTTGGAGAGTCTGCCACAAAACCTTCAGACTGGGTAGCAGAGAGTCTGGGTCAGAGCATATTGCAGGTGGGTCGGGACCCAATTTCTGTCTGGTGAGTCCCACAGAGCCTCCAATGATTATTGGGTGATGGAAAGTTCAGACAATGAATGGTCTCAAGCCCTGAGGCTGTTCCAAATCAGGGAGCTGCTCTACCAAGTGCCCTTCAAACAGCGGAGCTCCTGCAGGTTGCAAGCAACAGGTGCAACTATGGGGAGATAAATGTTAGAGCCTCCTTTTGCTGGTGTGTGTTCTCCCCCCCCCCCCAGTCCAGTGATGAAATTCAGCCAGTTCTCACCTATTCTGCAGAACCGGTTGCTAATTTTAGGTTGGGAGAGGGAAGAAAGGCAGCGGATGGCCCTGAAAGACATAGAACCGGTTGTTAATTTGTTTGAATCCCACCACTGCCCAAGTCCATTCAGTGACAGGTAGCGGGGGCAGGGGAAGGCTGGGTCATGTAACTGGGCCCCTCAAGCCTTGAGGCTGTTCATTCAGGCTGCCTCATTATAAGAAAAGAGTCAAAAAAAATTGCAAATAAATAAATATTATTTGTAAAAAAAACCAAGCCTATTATTCCTTTCCAGATTGCCTTTTTTCAGATGTCATGGTGGTTGAGTTCCCAGGAGAGTGTCCTGGTGCTAAAATGTTTGAGGACAACTGTTCAGATTGAGCCAACTTGCAGTTGCCTTACCCCCATCACTCAGCCGGTTGATCTCCCTCTAACACTGACCTGCTGCCCCCAGATTCTCCTCTCCTTGTCCGGGCAGCCCTGCAGTGGGGGCGACTTTCCCCCAGGGCCTGTCACCTGGAGTGTGTGCAGAATGGTTGGGACCCTCTCCCTGCCCCCGCCCGACCCTCCTCCGGCTTCCCTGCGACTTCATTCTCTTGCGCACTGTGGTGGTACGTTTCATGCTTCCTTTGACCTTTCCTCTCGGCCTGGTTATGCCATTTGACTACTACCGACACTCGTCCCCTGATGCGATTACCTAGGAAACCCACTGCTGAGGCGGCTGCCTTTTTCCCGCCTCCCCTTTTGCCTCCCATGTCCTTTTCTGTTCTGGTGTCTCCCCCTTTCCTTTTGCGTCCTTTAACATGGTTTTCCTAAAAAGTTTTTTAATCAATCAAGTTTCAAGCAGAAAATACGCTCGGTCACGCCTGGTCTTTGGGTCGTGTGACACTCCCCCGGGGTCCTGACAGCTCCTTAAAAGAGGGACTTGGGACGCGGGGGCCAAACAGAATGTTTGCCCAAGAAAAGGATGGTTTCCATGACGCTCCCCTGGCCCCCCCACTGTCCCTCGGACTGACACAGACCTGAGACTTTTGAAGGCAAAAAAGAGGGGGGAGCGTGCGTGCGTGCGTGCGTGCAGGAAGGAGGGCGAAACAAAAACCCCAAAGCCCCCAGACAAAAGGGAGAGATCCGAAGCGGGGGTGGCAAGTGGGGGGTGGGGGCTGAGGAAGTCTTGGATGCCTTGACAGCTGCCTGAGCTCTCGGGGGTGTCGGCACATTGGGGAGCCGGCGGGAGAGGCGGTAATGTAGTCAGCGTTCCGATCCTGCATAATCAAGGGTCTCTCAAAAAGAAACAATGATAATAAGGTCCATTTTTCATCCCCCTCCTGAGGCATTTGCTCTGGGACGGCCGGTCATCCTGTCACGGAGGGAGAGCGTTCCGGGTTCCTGGTATGCACTCTGTTCTCTGACCTGCTTTAATCTCGCCCTCCACCTTTCAGACTCTGCTCTTGCCTCTTTTCCTGTTTCAGAGCTAAACCGATCCTGCTGGAAATCCTTAGAAACTTTCCCTCTGGCTTTGCCTGGCTGCACTGCAGTTTCCCGGTTTTGATTGGATGTGGGTGGGTCTTTGGATCGCAAGTGCAAGGAAGCGCAATAAAGGATGTCCTGCCTTGGATGCTGTGGCTTGGATGGCTGGGCTGTGGTCACCTGGCATTGCAGCCTCTCTTCCACTGCCAAACTCCACCCCTCCCTCACTTTTCTGAATCTCTTCCATATTCTCTCTCTCTCTCTCTCTCTCTCTCTCTCTCTCTCTCTCTCTCTCTGCTCTACCCCCACTTTTATAATTAATGATTAGCCTTAATTGGTTTGCTTAGACAGCCCAAGAACAAATTATCAGGAGCTAATGCAGGGTTGCCAAACTGTATGGGGAGCGGTTACAGTGTGCAGTTGGCCGGGGCAAAAAGAGCGCCAAAGACACTGTCTGTCTGTCTCCTGCTCACCAGAGTCCGTCAATGTGTTTCAGCCTCGTGCTTAGTTGGTGCTCCGGCTGGATGTGTGGCGGCACAGTGTTGTCTTGGCCGTGGCCTTTCCCTGGACCCGCCAGCAACCCGAGAAGGCGATCTGCAAACGCTTTGAGGGACTGGATAGCCTTTGCCTTCTCAGCCTGAAAACATTGGCATTCCCCCTTGCGTCTTCACCACACCCCATCCCGGTCCAAAGGGACCTGGCATGCGGCTTCATTTCTGGTCTGTGAACATCGCCATTGTATGCTTGCTTCAGGCGGCAGGAGAGTCAGGCAGCCCAAAGGTCTTGGGTTGTGTTCATTTTTTTACTTTCTCTTTCTGACAAAAGTCAGGATCAATAGGGGTGGGTAACTGGAGATAATTATCCGGCTGGTGTGTGAATGGCAGGCTGTGAAACCGATGGAATCTCCCTTTCTCTTCTTGGCAGCAGGCCTCAGATGGCTCTTTCTGCAGTTTCCAACACTCCCTGCGCCGTTGGCCACCATGAGAGTGGGGAATCCCTTGTGTGTTTGAGTCTTAGCTTCTGGAAAGGTGTTGGATTTTAGCCCTGACAGATTTGCCACCCTTCTTGTCTTGGAGCCGAGGCCAGGCGCTGTTCTTGCGAATGACATGAGGCAAGGGACAGGAAGGAAGGAGATGGGCTCCCCTTCTGTCTCTCGCCTGTCTCTCGCCTGGCTCTGGGTGGGATTGAGAGCTGCTGCTGAAAAGGAAGGCTGAACTCCGGGGAGAGGGGTCCTAACCTCAAACGGTCCTTTCCTACTTCACAGAATCAAGGCTACTCATCCCCCCCCCACTCATCCCCCCCCACAAGCCTATTTTGTCATAAACTGGTAGATTTTGCTGCAAGATCCTCTTAAGTTCATGTCAAGCGGGGGAAAGCCTGAGGCATAGAATTAGGACGTTCCATGGCATAGAATTTGCCCAAGCTCTGCCGCTGAGTTTCCACGGATCGTCAGGTTTCTCCACAATATCAGGAATGGCCCTTGCTCTCTGTTGCCGACTAAGCCCGCAAAGTCATCTGGCCAGACAGAGAGAAAGTTTTCCTGCAGCCATAGGGGGACCCTGCCCTGGTTGTGGCTCTGCTGGTGTCTGCTGTTCCTTTAAGATGTGAACGGCGGGGGAATTGCGCGCCTGTGCCAGCTTCCATTCAGAGGCGCCTCTCCACCGCCTTTGCTTTTCCCCCGCCCCCCTTCGGAAACTTTCCTGCCCAATTGTTATGTGCGATCCGATCTGAAAGTTACTCTCTAAGCTTCTTGTCACATTTTGACTTAATGAAGTGCAACTGAAGTGGGAATTGGGGTTCATCACGCCAGTCTCTCTGTACTCCCTTGTTGTCAGAAAACAGGGGCGGTTGGGGACCGTAATGCAACGCTGCAAGTCGTTATCATTCCGGTCAGTCTGTTTAACACAAAATTAAACAAAGAACTAATTAGTGCCTCATGAATTAATAAATGCGCAGTTGCTGGGGAGGAAGACGGGGGAAAAAAGGTTGTTGAAGAAAAGATATTGGAAAAAGTCAAATTAGGAGATGGCGGGATGGGAAGGGGGGAAAGGCAGGCCCAGAGTCCACCTTGGCACGCCAAAGTTGGGCCTCCCTGGCTGAGAGCGTTCCGAGCTGGGTGGCTGGAAGGGAAGTGGCTCCAGGATGTGTCCGGCAAATGGGGGCCGGGGTCCAGTGGGCGTGTGACTGTCTCTGTGGCAAGGACTTGGCTGCCGATCGGGCTGGCTTCCCACACGAAGGAGAGGTCGGTGGCAGCTCCAGAGTCCCGCGTGCCCTGCCGTCCAAGGAGGCGGGTGGGGTGCGTAGTCTGTGCTCTGGGCCTGAGGAGGGGAATTCCAGGCTCTGAGAATTCCAGCCCCCCCTTTTAAAGCAAGTTAATAGCCTGCTTGTTTCTTGAGATGGAATGCCTTGCCTTGCCTTGCCGCTTGCAGAAACCCCTCAAAGACTGCAGAGTGAAGTTTGAAAGTGTCTGGGACACTGTCTTCTGCTGAGTCAGACCTTTGATCTACCTAGCTTAGCACTGGCCGCGCTGACTGGCAGCAGCTCACAGTGGGTCTTGGGGTGGGGGTCTTCCCCAGCCCAACCAGGAATGGCTGCCAAGGTTTGAACCAGGGACCTTCAGCATGCCGGGCAGAATCCCTGCCACTGAGCAAGACCCTTCACTATTGGTCAGTATCGACATGTGACCAGCGGTGGGTTCCTGTGTCAGAGAAGGGCAGCCCCTCTTCGTAGCAGCTTGCCACCACTGAGAACTCTGGAATATGTTATGCAAAACAAGCATCTAGACCCGTGGTGGGATTCAAATAAATTAACAACCGATTCTATGTCCTTCAGGGTGGCCTTTAGGGCGGCCGCTGCCTTTCTTCACCTCTCCCAACCTAAAATTAGCAACCGGTTCTGCAGAACTGGTCAGAACTGGCTGAATTTCACCACTGATCTAGACGCTTTGTGACTTAATTTTGTATCACTTATGCGAACAATCGTAAGAGTCCCCTCAGGGGCTGAAAAGCAGGGTTAAAGTCCCTGGCTCCATCAATACATTCATACGGCTGTTCCAAGTGCTAAGTCTGGGCTTCAGGGCTGCATAGCAGCCGTGGACCTGTTGCTCACCCCACCTCTTCCTGTCTAGGTGATTTTCTGCCTCTCTCTCCCATCAGAACATTTGGAGTTTGCGGGGAAAGCAGGATAAACAGGGACCACTTTATTTCATTTCTTATTTTTAAAGAGTCTGAACCTTCCACATTGACACAGAAGATGTTTCATCCTAGGTATTTGGGAAAGGCGGCTTTGGCTACTAGAGGTAGCAGCGCATTTGCAGCCTGTAATGCTGTTATGGAGTAATTGGGAGAATGTTGCAGGTTTTGCCATTACAATTATTCGCTTCCTGGTGCATTTTGGGATGTAGCAGGAGTTTGGGATGGAGGAGTTGTTGCTTGGGATGTTCATTGTCTTGTGGTTCTGCTGCCCCTTTTCCCCCTCTGTTTTCCTGGCTGTTGCACTGAAAATAATTCCTGGACTTGGCCACTTAAACCCTGTGATGTAGAGACGAGAGGAGGACTCAGTGGGCAGGGGGGGCCTGTGCATTCCTCATTTGCGCCGTGGGGAATCACAGGGGCCTCTTTTGCAGGCTTGTTGAGAGGGAAGCTCTGTGAAGCTCCTCTCTGGATTTTGTTGGCAGAGTGTCTTGTGGCACCTTGAAGGACAAACACCTTTCCTGCAGGATGAGCTTTGGTGGACTGTGGCCCTTTAAGAGTGAGGAGCAGGCCGGGGGCAGCAAGTTGTGCAGGTACCACATCACTGTCCCCCGGCCTGTCTCTGAAGGCCCTGTACTGGACCAGCTGCAGACACTTTTCCTTGTCTCTCTTAGGGAGCTCAGTCAGAGAGAGAGAGAGAGAGAGAGAGAAGCACCCAGGCTGCCCGTCCCTTCCGCTTTGTGGTGCGTGGGACACCCAGGAAAATGCTCCAAACGCTGAGTCCGCCCGCCTTCCAGAGAAGCGTGGGGGGTCTTTTCTTTGAGTCTGCCACAATAGCAGATTTTAATCCCCGATTAAGAATGCCCCAGAAAGGAGGACACGTGTGATACACGTGCACAGCGCACGCATGCGAACCCTCGGGTTCTTTTGGGGGCAGTTGCAGTCCAGCTTTTGGAGGCCTTTGCTGAGTGCACCCAGGGCGTTGGCGGAGGTTTGGCTAGTGGGGAGGGGGAAAACTGGGCCCCTGTCAAGGGGGGCATCTCCCCGCCCAAGCCTCGCTGTCCCTGCCTTGAGAAATGGAGCGCACCCCGGCTCTCAACATTGGCTCATTGTCTGTCAGGCAGAGCTGGTGGAGGAGGAGGAGGAGGAGGAGGAGAGTCCATCCTTAAGAGGACATGTCAAGTACAATTAGTGTTATCTGTCTAAATATGTGCTGGGAACACAGAATACAAGCGCAGGCCTGGGTGGCTTTAATGGAGACATATGCAAGGTCAGCCCGCCTCTTGCAATCCCCCAATCTGATTTGGGGGATTACACATTCTAAGTAAATTGGCGTTATTCCTCTTGCATCATTGATAAGCCGCGGCCAAAATAATAAGGGGTCGAGGGGGGGCAGGAGGGGGCTGCCGGAGCGTTCCCCCCCTTTTAAAAAGAAGTCAATCAATGGGTGAGGCACAGGGTGGGCGGTGCGGGGGGGGGAATGCAGCTGCCAGCATCCGGGAGTGGGCAGTACAGGGAGAGGGAGAGAGCAGAAGACGGAAAAAGAGAGGCGAAGCGGGTGGGAGAGGCCGAGGGACAGCATCCCCGAGGCTGGAATCGGTGGGCTTGTTGTCGGGATCGAGGCTCGGTCCTGGCAGAGAGCAGCAGCCACAGCAGCCGAGAAGATCTCTGGTCATGGGCCTTTCCTTGCATCTCTGCGTGACTGGGGTGGTGAGGCAGGTTCCAGGTGGGAGCGAATGAGGAGGGGGCTCTGAGCACCTGGTTCTCCCTCACAAACCAGCTGGTGCAGAAAGTCCTTCAGCCTGTGAAACACGGAGCCTGGACGTCCCTAGTCTGAAGTTTGCCTCCCGCACCAAGTCATGTGGTGGCCTCTGGCAAGCAGCTCTGGCCTGGTCATTTGCCAGCATCTGCATGCGAGGGGGGCTCTGGCCTGCCTTGCAAGTCTGTGGTAAGGGTGGCTCGAAAAATGCCTAGGAAGCTCTTGTTGCATTTGAAATGCACTGGTCAGGCACTCTGGTCCCAATCCTGCTGGGCCTGGGGTCCCCTTTCCTCAGGCCACTCCAAGCCTTTTCTTTCATCGAACGTACGTAGGTCTGAGGAGACCTGCAGGTGATCAGGGGGTTCAAAAATATTTGCTGCTATTGAAAATATGTAATTAATAAAATCATTTGTAAAATAGTAGTGATTGATATGTTTTTACACACACACACACACACACACACACACACACACACACACACACACA